>CAUYQG010156691.1:0-135286 GCA_963574415.1 Tarsius wallacei | reverse complement strand
TGTGAAACTTATCATATTTTATACTCAACTTATTGGTTTGTTTATGTCTGCCTCTTTCACCCCCCACTAGAATGTAAACTTCAAAAGGGCAGAGATCTCTGTTTTGTTCACTGCTGTATCTGTGGTACCTGGAACAGTGAGTGCTTGGCACAGAATAGGACCTCAATAAATATTTGCTGAATGAATGAATGAATGAATGATGAATGAGGGGGATGTCAATGATCAGTGAAAAATCTAAGTTTCCTGAAGCCTCTGCTTCAGGAACAGAACTGTGTGACCTTGGCAGGAAGCACCAGCTTTCCCTGCAATCTACCCGCTTCCCCCCTACAGTCCCAAGTTAGTGCCTTGTTCCCCCCGTTCTAGCTTTAGGCCACCTGATAAATTCCCATTTCCGGCTTGAGTCAAGTTTGAGTTACCATCTGGCTGTGCTTTGACTCAATCCCCAAATACCTCCAAGGCCTCAACAGTGGTTCTCAGACCTGGCTGCTCATTAGATCCAGGAAGGCGGAGACCTGGGCCTCAGAGAGTCTGATGTAATCAGTCTTGAGTGAGCCCAGATGTAGGTATTTTTAATAGCTCCCAAGTTTATTTTATCAAGGGAGCTGTCTTCTAAAGTCCCATCAAGGTTTTACTTACAGCACCAAAGATTTAAGCAAGGAGTGAAAATTGAAAGTATAATATCAAACAAGAGTAAAAGAGGGTAATATACTCCCAATCTCTGATAACTACATGCAAATGTTAACTTTTGAATTAACAATTTTGCAAGTAGGAACTCCGAACCATCCTTTTTGGACCATTTCAGCTTCTGGATTTGGAAATCATACGAATTCCTCCTAAGAGATTGTGCACCTATCAATATTGAATTTCAACAGAAAATGGGAAAAGAAGTCTTTTTTTTTTTTTTCTGAGTTGGCGTCTCACTCTGTTGCCCAGACTGGAGTGCAGTGGCCGCTCCCGGCCACCGCAGCCTCAACCTGCTGGGTTCCGGCAATCCTTCTGCCTCAGTCTTCCAAGTAGCTGGAACTACAGGCGCGCGCTACCACACCCAGCTAATTTTTTTGATTTATTGTAGAGATGAGGTCTCGCCAAGTTGCCCAGGCGGGTCTCGAACCCGTGGGCTCAGGCAATCCACTCACCTCGGCCTCCCAAAGCGCGGGATTATAGGCTGAGCCACTGAGCCCGGCCTATTTTAAAACTTTCAGGAGAACCACTGGTTACTAATTATGGAATATATTTTTCTGGATCTTAAATGTTAAGAAGACCCTGTCCCATCATCTACAAACTTCTGCAATCTCCATAAGTAATTTAAAAGAACCAAGTTGTTCATAAATTTGGTGAATTCAGTTTGCTGTCTTGGTGAATTGTTCGTTCAATGACTCAGTAGCTTGGCATGGTAAGTTTTGGCAAATGAACCTAGAACTGGTAAGCACAGTTCTGTATACATGTGACTTACAGTGCTTTTTGACTGACTGGCTGAATACATGTGTGGAGCCAAACTTACTAGCAGATGATGTTAGCCGTTTAGGGTATAGAGGTTGTCATAATTCCTATATGGTAAAGGAATTTTATTCAAGATTGAATCTTTGCTCCTAGGGGTCAAAGGATTCAGGTCCAGGCTTGCAACAACTTTCCCCTAACGTTTTATTTATAAGTTAGCATAAATATTCAAACATGTAAGTTGAATTGTCCAGCACACATATTATAAGGCTTAAGAATTTTGAATTAGAAGTGGTAGTCTCTCTGCTTCCTAAGTGGCTAAAAGAATACTAACTCACGTCTGTTTTCGGAGCACAACTATTCAGAGGTGACCAGAGGCATGTCTGAACAATTTCTAGTTCTCTTTTGTGTTTCTTGGGAAAACCCATAAAATATCCTTGTCTCCGGATTGTGTATGCTCTCACACTTGTTCGCTCTCACTTTCAAACAGTGTCTTTAAAAAGGGGAGACTGTCGTCTACTAGGCTTCTTGAGTGTCCTCAACTCATGAAGACTCACAGTAACTGAGATCAACACCACACACTGTAGCACTGGTTGTGAACCAGTGTGGCTGATACTGAAGCCTGGGCCTCTGCATGTTGCTGAGGAACAATGGCCTCAGGTGCCCTCTCTGCCTATGATGGTGTGTCATTCCAGCACTCCAGTTCTGTCTAATTGCTGCATGACAAAAATTGGAGAGGTTTGTGTTACCCTGGCCCATCTCCTTCCACCTGCCAGTGTAAAGTATCATGTGGCTCTCGGGAAAAATGTACTAGCTGCAGAGGAAAACGTAGGCTTCCACACTGTAATTTCTTGAGTTCCTTTTCCCTCATGTGGAAAGGAATGATTGAGGGGAAAATAAATCGTTTGACAGCTAACCACAGAAGGAAAAATTCGTCTCCTCGAGCGTCTGTGGGCTCTGTTTGTGCTTCATTCACATCCCATGTGCTTCTGGTCTGGGAGGAATCATGGCGTGAAAGGGAGTCATTTCCCCTGGAAAACTTGCTTGCTGTTGAAAAGTGATCACAAGACTGGGAAAATGGACAGGCTGGATGTATTTTCTACATCTTTTTTGGTAGTTGGCTGCACTCTGACAGATGCCACAACCCACCTATCATTGGTGTTTTTGTTTGCCAGTGCTGCTGTGGGATGATGTGTTCCTATGCTGTTGCCCTCTAGCAGTGTTGCCTGCTTTGCCTATGAGATGTGAGCTTGTGTCACCTGTGCCACCTAGGGTGAAAAGCCTTAAGAGCCCTCCAGTGCCTCCACTGCTCTGCCATGCAAGCAGTCACATCCCAGGACCCAGGTGCTCTGCAACCGGGATCCCACCGTGAAGATGTGGAGTTTAGCCCACAGCCAGCCCACGGTGGATGTGTCATCAAAGCCATTGATGCTGAGGTCACTTGTCACTGCAACATGGCCCACACCAACTGGCATGCCACCCTCTCAAACCGTGGTACATGTTAGTGGTTCTAGGATGGAATCACCAAGAGACTATCCACCTGGACTTGGGTGATTGTGGGTGTGGGAGGTACTAAGCCTGCTGCATGTAAGACCCTGGATTTTCCATCTGTGTGATTGGCTGTTGTGAAAATCCTCTTTCCTTTTCTTCATTCTTCCCACGTTGGCCCTTGGAGAGACTTTGCACTTAACCATCCTTACACCAGGACACCTGATTTCTAAAATGTGGTTTGTGTATCTAGCAATAGATTAGATTATAATCCCCATGAAGGCAGGGGCTTGTTTTCGACACTATGTCTGAGAGCCTGGCACTCCATAGATGCCCACCAGATATTTGATGAACACATGTGCTGTCTTTTCTCTCCACTGGGCTCCCTTTTGGTTGAATCTTAGTAAAGTGTTTGGTTAAGATATGTACATTCCTCAGCAATATTTCTGTGCCTCTAATAGACAATCAGATTCTGGATAATAGGTTGAATATTTATTTATCTCTATAAGTATTATCACCACAGATTAAATCACTAAGAGGCGCAGCCTCAGTTTACTATAACCGAGGTATTATTCATTTCTTGAAATGTTCTCTTTGCCTCGTTTTAGGATAAGAAATGTTCAAACTTGTACTAAAAGAGAAAAAAGTTGATTATGTACTATGCTTTCTCCAAATGTGAGATTCTGCTTGGCCTCAGCAACCTGCCAGCTGGATTGGGTCAGAAAGGAAACACCCACCCTGCCATGCTCACAGCCCTGCGAGCCTCGACATTGCCTTCACAATGAGGAGCTGCTGTCCTCCACAGGCCTGGCCCATGCACCCATTTTCTCTGCTTTGGCACCATTAGTTAGACTGGGTTTAAGTAGCATTACTGTACAACTTCCCCCTGAGAGATTTCAACACAGAGTGGTTTTCTGCTCTCTTTAAAATAAAACAGTTAAAAATAGACCATGTGGGAACAGTTTTTCACTTCAAGACCAAAATCTTGCAAAAATGTTTTAATGCAGATTGGAGACCTAATTATTTGTCTCACCCCAGCTTGGCTGTGGTTGTACCCCAGAGGGAATGACACATCTCAGTGTCATGGAGTCTGGAGCAAGTGCTTCCCTCATGGCTTTGTGCTGTGTGGACCCCTCTCCTTCCCCTCTCTAGGGCTTTGCCAGGGCCATGTGGGTCCAACCACAAAGACCCACATTTGGCTCCCAGTTAATCAGTGACCATCCTCCCTGAGGCCGGGCAGCCTGCCTGTTTCTGCTTCCCTGGCCTCCAGGTGTTACAGACATTGACGTGTGCACTGGACAGAGCTGAGTCTACGGGAAGAAGGGCGGCACAGAGACATCTTGTCATTAGGATCCAGGGTCTGCAGGATACGTAGTTGTTGGGGGTGGCCAAGTCAAGCCCCTATTACAGTTCAAGTGGAGGTGCATCCAAGGGCTCTGTGTATTAGGTGAGCAGGCTCTCAGCTGGTCATCTCATTGTCTTAGCTTAATGGCATCCTCCTTCCCACAGCCTGGAGCTGCGGCATCTGTGAATGTGTGCCGTGACCATCGTTATGGTTTTGTTGTTGTTCTAATATCTCAGAAGGATGTCTCAGCCTTAATACGTTCTCAGTAAATATTTGTGGAATGGCAAAGGAATGGCAAGCAGGTGAATCTGCACCCATGAGTGACTAGTCATTGTTTAGTTTTGTGTCTTCCTTACTTTACTTCTGTTGGGTATCTTACCAGGAAAAAAGATAGAGAAGAAAAATGGTTGATTAGATGCATCTCCCACTGTATCTTTTTCCTTTTTTACCCTGTATCCTTACTTCTGACAGGTGGAAAATTCTTTTTAAGAAATAGTAAATAACCCAAACTTGGTTTTATTGACAGGGAACGGGTTGTATTTCTTGATGCTCCCATTGGACCTTGTGTGGGGGACATTTTAAAAAGCAGTTTTACAAGAACCCACTATGAGTTCCTGGCTCTGGAGTCCAGTGTGTTTAGGATAAATGTGAGCATTTCTGTATATACCATTCGGTGCCCTGACTGTCTCTGTTGAGGAATCCTCAGTTGCCGTGTGCTCTTTTGCGTCCTCTCCATCCACACATGCACCTCCGTCCTGTCTCCAGTCCTGCCTCTTGAGGATTCCTGTCGAGTATCCTTCCTCTAGACACAACCCTGATGATGAGATGTGGCTCCCCTAGGCACCCTGGTGTGCTCGTACAGCACATCCCACTCCCCACTGTTCTTGCTGATGGACTGTTAGGGGATCAGATGCTCAGCTCTGGCCTCTTAGCCAAAGCCTGGGTGGGTCCTCCCAGCTTAGTGGGCAGGGGCCATCTCTTGCTGGTCCTGTGATGAATTCACTTGTCTTCCATGTGTTCTGAAGACAGCATGGTCAGGGTCGTCATCCCCAGCGTTTCCCTTCCCCAAGGGCTGCCTAGAAGGTATGCATCCAGAACCCATCCCACCCACTACTGCAGCACCCTTGCTGCCCATGGCTCACCTGGGAGAAGGCCACATGGGCATTGGCTGAATGTGGACCTGGACTCTTGGGTCCTGATACTCAATTTCTCAGGATTTCATAATACCCTTCCCTGTCCTGTTTGTAATCTAGACTTAGCAACTGCTTATTTTGCCCCCTTTGAAACCTGAGTTCATGGAAGTCTAGCCAATAAAAGAGTGACCCTGAGCCTGGGCAGCATAATGAGACTTTATCTCTACCAAAAAAAAAAAAAAAATTAGCCTGACATGGTGTTGCATGCCTATAGGTCCCAGTACTCCGGATATTATGGTGGAAGAATCACTTGAGCCCATGAGTTTGAGATCATAGTGAGCTATGATTGAACCATTGCACTACAGCCTGGGTGACAAAGTGAGACCCTGACACACATACACATACACACACACACACACACACACAGAGAGAGAGAGAGAGAAAGAGAGAGAGAGAGAGAGAGAGAGAGAGAGAGAGAGAGAGAGAGAGAAGAGTAGCCCTGAAAAGTCTCTGGAGCCCAGTGAGAGCGTTGGCTGAAACAGCTTTGTGTATGGAATAGCAGTCAAGGTTCTGGACTCTCAGTTGATGTTTTAGAAACTAGAGACTGGAGGGGCAGATAGCGGCTTCCTTCTTTGCTACCCTTACTGTCACTGATCCTCCTAGGCAGGGATCCTGGCCTTAATACCAAACAGAGAATAGTACCACCATTTCTGTCTATGGTGTCTTTTTGATGTCTTATCCATAGAAAACTTGACCAACATCTTAACAAAGTTTTGTTCCCTCCTGCTGCAGTTTAAAATCTTTTCTTTTTAAACTGTGCACATAGAAAGGAGAATATGTGGCTATCCCTATTGAAGGCTTCCCCAACAGACAGTTGGGAAGAAGGAAGTCAGAGTTAAAACATTGCTGAACGCTGGGCAGTGTTTAAGATGCAGTCACCTGTGTCTGGGATTTGACACTAAAGAAGATGGAAAAGGAACACATCTACTAGCTTCTGCTGCCATCAGTATCGGAATCCATTCAGATGAGAGACTTCCTAAAGCTCCTATTGTCAGTGTTGTGCTGTCTTCTACACTCTCATGGGCACATAAATCAGAGCAGATCAATGGGGGGACTGTACAGTAGTCATCTAGCTGAGGATCCCAGGGTAACTGGGGGAAGGGGAAAGGCTTGGTATCTTTAAAATAGTGAGAAAAGCGTTTTAAAAACTAAATTGTTATACACACTTAGCAGTGTGTATCTATTTGTAGTCATGCATGATGACATAGCCTACTAAAGCCTTTTTGTACCTCTCTGTTCATTTTGTATTAAGAAGAAATGATGATTTAAAATTTAGGAAGTTAAAAAATAAATTAAAAAAATAAAATAATAAAATTTAAGAAGTTCTCATTGTTAAAACAAACTGGTCTGGCCCATTATAACCAGACTTCCTCACCTGCTGCGTTGCAGTTCAGCTCACACTGCATTGACATGGGTAGAGAGGGTTGGAGTGTCTTGGCAGATACCTAGGAAATCCTCCAGTCTCCTTGAAACTGTGTACTTACCACATTACCTGTCTCTTCAGGTGGAGGAAGACAGTCAGAGTCAGAGTATGTTGTGTTTGGGTGGCATTTCAAACAAACAAACCAGAAATGCAAACTAGAAATACCAAGGAGGTCTCTTTTGAGTTTTGATAAACTGTTACTATTCATATGAATGTAGAAAATCACCCCAATCCTGCTGGAATCATATTGTTAGATGCCATGTCAGTTATCTTCAAAGTGAGAGGTAGGTCAATGTTGGTGTTAACCATACTTGCTAATTTTCTCCAGTTCGTTAACCCCTCCTGATTTCCATGAAAATCGTAGTTTTTTTTTTAATTGGAGATAGTTCTGCATTTATAGATTACTCTTTGACAGAACTATTTTGACCTAACCCAAGTATTTACTGTAAGAACTTTTAGTCTGTCTGGGATGCTATAACAAACTACCATAAACTGGGGAGCTGATCGCCAACAAAAATGTGTTTTTCATAGTTCTGGAGATGAAGAGTCTGAGGTCAGGTGCTGGCATGGTCGGTTCTGGTGAGGGCCTTCTTCTGGCTTGCAAACTGTGAACTTCTCATTGTCTCCCCACATGGCTGAGAGGGTGAGGGATCTTTCTGGGGTCTCTCTTATTAAAAGAAAAGGAGGGTTCTACCCTCATGAACTGATCACCTCCTAAAAGTCCTGCCTCCTCATGCCATCACCCTTTGGATTAGGATTCCAACATAGGAGTTTTGTTGGAGACATAAACACACCATAACAAACTCTAAAACCCTTTCTCTTTAACTTTGTCCCAAACCTTGTAAGAAACCAGAATCTATTATATAAAACGTTACTTTGGCTTCCTCAATCCTAACCTGGACACACATTTCTGCTTAGTTTTTTTTCTCCGCTTCATTACTTGATGTGTATGTTTGGAGGTCTTTGAAATTGATTGAATAGTAGAATTTCTTTTATAGAAATAAAATACTGGTGGGGTGTGGTGGTATATGCCTGTAGCCCCAGCTACATGGGAGGCAAAGGCAGGAGGATCACTTGAGCCCAGGAGATTGAGGCTGCAGTGAGCTACAATGGCACCACTGGACACTCCACCTGGGCAACAGAGTGAGACCCTTTCTCTATTTAAAAAAAAAAGACACCAAAACACATTGTATAATATTGCCATTTATTTCTTTTCCATTTTAAGAACAATAAAAATTATAATTTGTCTTTTAAATGCAATGCAAGTAACAAAAAAAATCAGCTTTTGTTTTAATGCTGCACCATTAGCAGCTATTCAAACATGTCATAGGAACACAGTAAAAGCCACCCTCCGTATTTTTAGGTAACAACATGGTGCATTGAGATACTCTTCATTTTTAAATTAGCTAATCCCTCTAACATTTGATAGTGTTATTCTCAGTTCTTATCTGTAGCCATACAGTCATTGAGCTGGATAAAATGTTGCAATGTGGCAATTAAGAACATCCTATCTTTTTTTTCTTAATCCACAAGTTCAGTAAATTACAACTTGATTGTCTGAGTAAACAATGTTACCTGCTGGGCGGCTGTGTTGTAGAACAGAGCTCTGCATGCAAATTAACAGCAGTTAGGAATTCCCAGCACACCAGTATAGACTCTTCCGGTAACTTCCGCTTCCCCTCTCCCACCCAGGAGCACAGACTAAGACAAAATGCAGGCTGGCTTCACTTTTCTCCATACCCCTGCCCCAGGCGCTGGAGCCCACCGCAGCCCTCTCTTGGGGATGCTGCAGAGGCACTTTTAGAAAACCGGCCTATGAGCTTGGTCACCCCTCCATGTTCTCCAGGGTTCTTTACAGTTTTTCAACCTCACCTGGTGGTGTCAGCCCATTGTGTCACGAGGTGACAGAGATAGCGTGGCCATTGCCTATATGGCATGCCTGCATCGAGGCAGTCTGTGGTTTCCAGGAGATTCACTCTTGAGTTCCACATGTGGTTCACTGTCAGAGAATTTAACACTCAAGAAAATCTGCCTTGAATAAATTAGAATATATTTGCAAATTAATTGGTTAATTAGATTTTAGACATCTCCAGGGGACTGGGCTGAAACAGATGTGTGCAAAAGCCCCTCAGGGTGGGATATGGGCAACCTGCAGGGCTCTCTGGAAGAAGGGTCCCTGTCTCTCTATGCCACAGTGGGTGCAGGTGTGCTGGTTTGTGCTCTTACCAGCAAATCAGCAAAGCCACGCTTTTGCCTGCAGTGATATGTTCCAGGGTGCCCCACTCTAGACAAAGGTGCTGGGACATGAACATGTGCTGTTGGGGTGGGCTTTTCTTTGGTTATGTCAGGAGACCATAGGAGGGTCCCTTTGAAACTACAGAAGGGCATATTAAGGCCTGCTGTGAGATACCTGTGTAGGACAAGGTGGTATGGGAAAATTCCTTGGAAAAGCTCCAGCCTGAGCTCCAGGCAAGCAGTAGAGACCAGCCCTTTTATGCTTTTTCAGTAAAGTAGTTAGAGAACCGCCCTTTCAGTTTTTCCTTTCTGTTGCTGTTCCCTTCTGTGGCACGGAAGCTCACTTGGCGTCTCCAGAATGCTGGCGTAGCATTAAGGGGATCTTTCTCGCTGGATCATGTGAGTGGGTTTCTTTCTGTTCCTTCCGTCCTTCTGTTCACAGAGCATTTGTGGCACACTCACCGAATCCCTACATGGACGAGGATGCGAGGGCAAGCGACACTGCCCTGCTCTCAGCAGGTTCCTCACCCTCTGGCTTGCCGGTGTGGGAGGATGGTCCAAACATCCTGACCCTGAGGTGGGCCGAGACCGCCTCCATTGGGCAGGCTACAGGAACTAACTGTGGGCTGAGGGTTGACTGTGGCCTAGCTGTACGTACACAGGTACAAGTTCCTGTGAGCAGAACCCCCGTGGGGAGCGGCTCAGAGAACAGGACAGTCACTAGAACTTGGACAGAGCAGCTCCCTGGGATCTACATCAGACCCTCCTTGCATGTTCCATCCGATGCCCATCACTGTTTTGGGGTTCAGCCCTGGGGGAATTGCTTCATGTCCTTGTGCCTGAAAGGGTCCCCAGCATATAACAGACCGTGGGTGAGCCGGTGCTTGGACCCCGCTGCTTGGGTGCTCAGGTGAGAGGCCCAGGCCTTTTGGTCATGGGACAGCTAGGCCGAGGGTGTGTCTGCGCCATGTTCCATCATGCTCTGGGCTGCGAGAGACACTCGTCAGTGGCTGCAGCTTTAGTGTCACTTCTGTGCTAAGAAAAAGGAGCCATCAAGGAACAGCTGATGAGTGGTCAGCCATCTTCATGTCGCTAAATCTGATTGTCAGTTTTTAAAGTAAGGAGCAAAGCTTGAAAGAACAGCAACAGACTTCTCATTTGAAATTGGTCGAGCCTCCCACTTGGACACGGCTCTTATGGCAGAGGCAGCCAGCATCTTGGTGCTTCCTGGCTTTGTCTCTCATGGTGAACTGAGGGGTTGCTAAATCTTAAAAGGTAATCTATGGTTTCAAGGACTGTTTTGTTTGATTTGATTTTCTTAGAGCTGCATTATTAAAAGCACTACTCACCTGGCATAACCTTATTTCAAGGAGAAGTGTGTGTGTGTGTGTGTGTGTCTGTGTGTGTCTGTGTATTTTAGTTCTGAGGGAAAATGGATACTTATGGCTAAAGAGCTTAAACTCTACCCTCCCTTTCCAAATAGAATCCATTAAAATGTGGCTTAATTAAATAAGATGATTTTAAAATCAGAAACATATATGCTGGCAGTTTTTATGTTTGACATTAAGATGTGGATACCATAAAATGGAATGTTACATTGAAAATGGGCTTTGTTCCTGCTACGTGGTCTTTAGTAAGAGCCGACTTTGCCAGAAAGAAAGGAGCCTAAGTTTGTTTTATTTGAATTTCCAGATGGGGTTTATGATGAGGAGGTAGGTGTTTTGGAGGATTTCAGAAGTTTCTGGAAATTGGCCGCATTGTGCACTTGAGACCAGAACCTTCCACGTGTTCTATGCTCAGGGGCTGGCCTGACCACAGCCTCTGCCAGCTCTGTTTGAGTCTGATGCTGCTGTCCTTCCAATAACCATTCAAGGACAAGGTTGGCTCCATGTGCTGTTGGAATTTCCACTCTGATGCTATGACTGGCATGTGGCTTTTCTCATCAGGTTCTTGCCACTCTGGGCATGGAGCAAGCTCGGCAGCCTCCTTGGGGCTCATGGGGAGATGGGAGGACCCGTGTCTGGAGAGCAATCTCGCCCACTGAGTGGGAGACACTGGGTGGACCTGTGGGTGCTGGCAGTAGTCAGCATGCCAGGCAGAACACACAGTGGGGAATGAGGACTGTGGGAAAGTGAGGCTTGTGGCCTGTGCTAGGTTCTGGAGAGGTCCTGGCCAGGGCAGCTGGGTGGGGAAAGCCCTAAGGCCTTGGAGAGGGCCGTGTGCATAGACATCTGTGGAGACTGGAGGCATGAGTTGGGCATTCTTCCTGGGCTGGGTGTTGGCAGGACTTCATGTATGCCTTCACTATCAATGTAGCCCTTGGTAGACAGAGCCCCCTCCCACCTTACGGCAGATACCACCAACCTTGACTGAAAGAATGATCCACAGAGCTGCCATACTGGGCCAAGTTGGGACATGGTGGCCTGGGGCGTGTGGTGATGTACAGCAGCTTGTTTTAGACCCCATGCTGCCCCTGAAGCTAGGCATAGTGACCTGTTCACCAGAGTCAAAGGAGAGAAGGGGCTCCTGAGGGCACAGATAAGGGATGGGAGAGTGGCAGTCACCTCAGGTGGGGACCCTTCAGTTGTGAAGGGTCAACTGAAGCCTGTTGGGGCTCCCTCATGAGGCTGCCTACGCTGGTGTAGACACGTCTGCCTAAAGGAATGTGTCAGCCAAGATGTGGTGGCTCTAGAGCCACATTCCTGAGCCCAGAATGTGAAGTCAAGCCCAGAATGTAAATTTAGTGTCTGGAACCAGGAGGGCCAGTGGTGTTGGCCATGTGCTTAGTCCCTCTGTGTAGAGCCTGCATTTCTCAGGGCTGCTTTTCTGGAGGTGGGCTGGTCCTAGGAAATGATTGGGTTAAACTTGCAGGCTAGGGGTTCGTGGGTTTCACCAAGGGCCTTTGCTGACCACACGTACAGGGACCAGCAGGCTTAGAAGATGGGCCCTTTTCTGGTTGTTGACAGGTGAGTTCACGTTCAGAAGAGCACACAGCTTCCCAGTCACAAGAGAGAGGTTTTAAAGAGTAAAAGCAAAGTGGGGGCGTGGGCGGCAAAAGATGTGCCAAGGAGAAGTGGGCAAGCCTGAAGGAATCGGCCTCTTTGGAGATGGGTAAGAGATGGTTGGGGCGTCCCTCTCCTGGGCCCCAGACTGGCGGGCTGTGGTGACAGAAGGGCATCCTCATGTGACTGCTTGCTGTTTGGTGGAAGCCTTGGAATAAGCAGGTTAATCCTGGTCCAATCTGACGGGCCAGTGGCCAACTCACACAAGCCACCTTGACAAGCCACACCAGTTGGTCACCACAGAGCAGCTATGATGGAGTTGCCCAGGAGAGGGACACTTCCTACCCCCCACCCCTTCTCTAGCCCCCCTCCCATTTCCACCACCTCCAGCAGGAGTGATTGTGCATTTAAACAGCAGCATTTTGTCCCCCCAGTCTTTCTAGGCTATCAATTTCCTCAAGCTTTCTTTTTAAAAGAAGGAGTGGACTTGAGGTAAGGAATGTAAATGGAATGTCCTTGGGACGTTTTCAGGGTCATCGATGTTTTCAGGGTTGGTGTCACTGCCAAGGGTAGTCAGGAGGAAGCTCTCTGTGAATAGCGGAATGTACTTCATTTTATGGACAGCCAGGGAAACACATTCCTAGACAAAGATTCATACAGCTGGGCGTGAGTTTCAGAAAAATCTGCCAGCCTATAAACATTCCCCTTAGCTCTCAGCATCCTGTGCTACTGGAGACACCCACAAAAGGAGTTGTGACACTTCACACCTGCACAGTCAGCCCTGTGTCGGCCCGAGCCTGCCTGATTCTCTGGGCATTTCCAAGGAGCAGGTGGGACTCACAGCCTCTACTCCATCACATGAGCAGTCTGTTTAGTCGTCCAGCCAAGCAGGCAGAGTGCAGAACCACTGCTGCATCTGCACAGCAGAGCGGAGCCCAGTTCTGCCTCTGTCACGTCGGGCGGCTAACTTGCCCTTTCTGTGCCTCCATTTGGTTGTCGTCATTGTTGTTGTTGTTTGTTGTAGTTGAGACAGGGTCTCACCCTGTCACCCAGGCTGGAGGGCAGTGGCATGGTCATGGTTCATGGCAGCCTCAACCTCCTGGGCTCGGGTGATCCTTCTGCCTCAGCCTCCCAACAGCCCAGTAGAGTAGACAACAGGCATGTGCCACAACACCTGGCTAATTTTTATTATTATTTATTTATTTATTTTTTGTGTAGAGATGAAGTCTCACTATGTTGCCCAAGACTGGTCTCATATTTCTGGGCTCAAGTGATCCTCCTGCCCTGGCCTCCCAACGTGCTGGGATTACAGGCGTGAGCCACCGTGCCTGGCCAAGTGCTTCTGTTTTTATCAGTCATCCTTAAGGTGAAGTCTCTGCTTAATTGAAAGTTAGAGTTTATAATTTAAAAATCTTTTTAAGGTTCTTCAGATGTTAATGGTTTAACTTTTTTATGTTGAAGATTACCATAAGGCAGAAAAGCCTCCATGTGATGGTAAGTTGTGACACCCTCTTTCTTTCTTAATGGGATGTTGCCCCCTCCCACTTCCCTTCAGCTGAAGGTAGATTAAAGCAGTATAACTCAGTGTAAACATGTGGCAGCCAGATGCATTTCTAGATGTCCAGTGTGTGCACAGCCTGGTTATTTCCATGATTCATACAATTGGCACTGTTGACCCCAGGATGAATGTGGAGCACAGGCAGGGAAGCTGTGCTGTGAGGTTTGGCGGTCAGAGTCAACGATCGTTTCATATTGTGTCATATGGTTGGTAGAATGAGATGGATGGGAAACAGTGGGTGTGAAACTCCGGCCCCCAAGTTCCTAGAGGGGTGGTGGAAACAGAAAACGTTTCCAGTAAACACAAGACAAAAGGAAGTCACTTCTAAGTAAATCCACAGGCATGTTTCTCATTCTGTAATCACAAGGCCTGATACCACTGAATGGAAGAAATCTGATGGGACCCTCTTTATTGCTGCTTAAAAGGAAGGGAGGTTTGATTTGGGCCTCTTGTCCTCCCTGAAAAGTCAAGCAACTAAGGATTCCAACAAAATCAACAAATGTTTGCATGGGGCTTGACTTGCTCATCTCAAGTACTGCTTCTGGCCCTGGGATGTTTCTTTGGGCTTCTGTCATGGTAATTCCTCTTTTATGCAGATAAATGAATACTGGAGATATAAACTCTGTAACAAAAACCAAAAGCAAAAAAAGTACTCAGCTTCTACTTTTTTGAAAAGTTTGTGTGTCTTTGGAGATGAGGAAGAAAAAATAGGGAATATCCAGATTGCCCTAAAGAAAGCATGCAAAGCTTGGTGAAATGTGGCACTGCCGTCTTAGGGCATGCCCTGTGCCTCAGTCACTGGAAAGATGAAGGATGCTTTAAACTTAGGGGGAAAGGAAGGTGTGTAAACCTATTCCTTGGTCTGGAGAAAAATGAAATCTTTTTGTTGTTGTTTTGAGTCAGAGTCTCTCTGTCACCCAGACTGGAGTGCAGTGGCATGCTCATGGCTACAGCAGGTGTGCAGTGGCATGCTCATGGCCACCGCAGCCTTGGCCTGCTGGGTTCCAGTGATCCTTCTGCCTCAGGCTTCCAAGTAGCTGAAGCTACAAGTGAGTGTCACCATGCCCAGCTAATTGTTTTTTGTTTGTTTGTTTGTTTGTTTATTGTAGAGACAAAGTCTCGCCATGTTGCCCAGGCTGGTCTCTAACCTGTGGGCTCAGGCAAGCTACTCACCTCGGCCTCCCAAAGTGTTGGGATTACAGACGTGAGCCACTGCGCCTAGCAAATAAAATCTTTTGAGAATGTTTCTAATTTTTGTGTTTCTGTTGTTGGTTTGAAACATGCACTTCAAGGTGGGTTTGTTTTTGTTTTTTAAGCATCTCTGGCCGGACATATGTCTCTACTCTGCTCCACTCCCTTGTGACGGCATAGAGTGGGTGTGGGACTGTCCTGCTTTATCAGTGTGACAGGGTTCTGTGCAGCCTGGTGGCCTAGGGAAGAGGTTGGAATATGTCATAGCAGGCAATGGGTTAACTAGTAGCAGAAGCCTTTTCTGCAACATATGAAGCAGTGTCATCTTTGAGAAATTGGGATCTGGATAGTAAAGACTAGGAGAGATCTGTGCTAATGGGACTCAGGCTCCTGATACACATGTGTGATACACACCAGTCTCCATAGGGCCTCTTGGAGAACCAGCTCTGCACCTCCAGCCTCCTCAGTCTGGGTTGTAGACATATCTGATGCGCCTGCAGGATCTGGAGCTGTCTGGAAGAGGGAGTTGGCATAAGGGCATCTGCCTGAAACTTGGTGAGGACACCTAGGGCACCAACTTCCTGTCCTGTGGGGACCTGAGAACAGCCTGGATTCAGGGGGAAGCTGGCATCTGTAGAGATCGGCCCACAGTTGTGCATCTGCTGGCGTGTGATGAGTTGGTCTAGTCTTGGTCTCAGAGCCAAATCATAGATTTCTTATTTGGGCCACATCCGTGCTCTCTGCAACCAAAGACACAATTTAAAAATAAAAGTGCAAAAAAAAAAAAAAAGCGTAGATTTAGTATAGTTATACATCAGAATATACAGATACTGTTAAAATGAAATGGTGCTTCTGAGAAAATGGAAGTTAAGAGCATGCGCTTCGGAATCAGACTTCTAGGGGTCCCCTATGGGGGGTTCTGCCACACAGCAGCTGTGTGTCTGGGGACAAGTAACTTATTCTCTCTGTGCCTTTGTTTCTTCTCTATGAAAGGGGGATGATAGTAATAGTACTTATTGTTTAAGGTTACTTTGAGAAATATGAGGAAGTTTATATATGTGAAGAACTTAAAATAGCATCTGGTTTATTTTTATTGTAGATACAGGGGGTACATGTACAGATCTGTTACGTGGGTTTATTGTGTGATGGTGAGGTTTGGGCTTCACTGAGTCCATCAGCCAAATAGTGTGGTACCCAGTGTGTGGTTTGTCAGTCCTCTCCCCACCCGCTTTAGGAGACCCCAGCATCTGGAGGATCAAGCGCCATATAATTTTGTGTTAGTGTTTTCCATGGAAGGCGTGAGTGTGCATCAAAGCCACTATCCAGGAGACAGGTGCCACTGCTTGTATCCCTCCCTCCCCCTTCTTCCCTCTTCTCCTTCCTCCGCCAACACCTCTGCTCCACCTGGACTGGCTTGGTTTCTGTTGTCCCTTGAATGCATCAGGAGTGTTCATCCTGGGGCTCTGCACAAGTGGTCTCCGCGTCCTGGTGTTCTTCCCACACCCCCTTTCAGAGCTGCTCCTTAGTTTCCATGTTGCTTCTCCAGATAGGGCACCTGATCACATGATTGTCACACAGATGCCACCACACTCTGAGCACTCTCGTGCTGCCCGCTCTTGTATTCCTGTCACGCGTAGCCATGTGCTGCTGACCTTTGTGGGTGCCCCGTCGGTGTCCCTATCTGATTTCCACCATAGGCCTGGCACCATGCCGGGGTAGGGTGGGCACCCGGGCCAGTCAACAGGTCCAGGCTAGAGTTTGTGACCGACTGAGCTATGTGCTTTTGCAGAGCAGCTTCCAGGTACTACAGAAAGTGCTTATCTCCCCAGGGCAGCCCTTGACCCTTCGTGATCCTCGGTCTCCACTCCTTTTATTTACATCCTAGTAGGAATGAAGGAGAAGTCAGGGAAGCCCTCAGATGACTCTCTCTGGAGAGGTTCTGGGCGGAAGCAATCATACCACATGGATGTGCCCCATCTGCTGGCGAGATGCGGCATTGCATCCTTAGGGCATTGCAGTGCCCAGGCACTTAGCTCTGCCTTTTCAGATCCTGCATGTGCCAGGGTTTGAATCATACTTTATTATCCCACGGACAACAAAATTAACTGAAGTGCATTCACCTACAGAGTACAGGATTAGACATTTCTACTTCTAAACTTTCTTCAGTGTTGTACATGGTCTGTTGTGTGGTTTACAAGCGTGGATCTACTGCAGAATCTTATACCACCAGCATTGAGGGCTAAAATCTATGACTTAACATCAGGACTCACTGCTTGGTGGTCCCTGCATGCATCACGCTGACTTGCAGCATTTAGCAAATACTCTCTCCGCCAGGTATGAGGGAGATGTGGGCACCACACCCACTTTTTGGTCTTCCCTTAGAAATCATGGGTTCTTAAGATATACACGTCAGGTACATGTGGAATTCCCTTGCCCCCCAAAAGTCAAGACTTAAATTGACCATAGGTTTCAGTAAGTATATTGGAGAAATGGAACTTGTCAGTTTTCTTAAATAAATCTAACTATTTTAAAATGACAAACAAGTCCCTTTGTCTACCAGTGTTTCCTGTCATAGCTTCCACGTCTGAATACTTTGTGTAAATTATGGATGTGCTTGTAAGCAGACTCAGCCATGGTATCCCAGCAGGGCCTGTCAGCCGAGGGCTATGTGGGTGGCTTTCCTGACCTGCTTTTTTTCTGTTGCAGTGTTGAGGTGCAGGTGTCTGTGGTCCCATTGTCAGGGCTGGAGGGTATGTTTCCCCAGGATTCAGTGAAGGAGATAGTTTTGGTAGGTAGAGGGAGATAGGGCCCCTGAAAAGACACTCAAATGCCCTCTGTCGAATTTGAATAATTTTGTATCCCACATGAAACATTATTATAGCCCTACCATTTGTCCTCATGGGAAGACAGCTGCTTCCGGTGGATTTTTTGCTGTGAGGGGGATCGTTTCTGCCCTCTGGCCACATCACCTGTGGGCCTGGGACCTGCAGGAGCCAGGAAGTGCCCTAGTGAACAAGCCTCCAGTCCCACACCTGGAAAGGAGTACAGGCTCTGTCTTGCTGGGTCTCCCCCTTTCTCATAAGATGCCTTAAATCTGGATGTTCATGATTTTAAAATGTGGGAATTAACTTAAGAGAAATGTCTGGATTCGGTATGGGCTAAGCCAACTTGATCTGTGAGCAGGATTCCGCTTGTGACTCCTGATTTGCAGCTGCAGTTGGACAGTCCCTGCAAAGATTAACCTGTGTACCATGCATGCCTCTTTCCTTTACAAGGGAGGCAGCTGAATCAGATTTTTGATGTTGAAAACATGTTAAAAATATATGTATCTGCGTGGAGCCAAAATATGCACTCAGTAAAAACCAAGCACTTCCAGAAAAACAAAGTAGATAGTAGCATCCAGAAGAATAAGGTCACTGGACACATTGCATGCTTCAGGTTCTTGCTTGTGATAGAATTAGAACAATCCATTAAGCTACCCAGTCTGTGGCATTTTATTATGGAAGACTGAGAAGGCCAATATAGACTCCGAACCATAGTGCTTCATGAGGTTTTCTTGATTTCATCTATTAAAACTTGCCTGTTCCACGTCCATCTTCTCAAATCCCTATTATGTGACCAGAAATAAAGTAAAAATAAATTTAAGCTGCCTTATGGGTTGTTAAAAAAAAAATAGAACAACCCAGAAGCAATATATATTTGCAAACTCTGAACATGAATTCAGTTGGGTATTTTATATCTTTAACTTGCACTACTTCACAGAGATTCACCCAACATGTCCACCGAAAAGATTCTCCCCTGTACCACACTCTCCAAATTCCTACATCAGAAGTAGTGAGAAAAACATGGAACCATCTTGATTTGGTGCCAGAAGTCTGAAGTCACTCACCCTTAATTATTATGATTTTTCTCTTTAAAAAAAAAAAAGTATTGAATAGTTACTGACTGTTGATCCTCTTTCCACAACCCCTCAAGGGAAGGGTTTTGAACCAATGGCTGGTTTTTGTACCCCTGTATGTTTGGTCACTGAGTTACAAGGCATACCTCAGAGGTTTTAGATCATTGAAATAAAATGAATATCTCAATAAAGCAAGTTCCCAGTGCATATAAAAGTTGTATTTGTACTGTACTGTAGAGTATTGAGTACAGTTACATTATGTCTTTAAAAAAAGTACATGTCTTAATTTAAAAATACTTTGTCGCTAAAAAATGCTGACAGTCATCTGAGCCTTCAGTGATCTGTAGTCTTTTGACTAGTGAAGGGTCTTGCCTCGATGTTGACGGTGCTAACAGATCAGGGTGGTAGCTGCTGAAGGTTGGGGTGGCCATGGCAATTTCTTGAAATGCAACAATGAAGCTTTTGCATCAACTGACTCTTCCTTTTGAAAGATTTCTCTGTAGCATGTGATGCTGTTTGATTGCATTTTACTCACAGTAAATCTTCTTTCAGAATTGGAGTCAGTCCTCTCTCAAACCCTGCCACTGCTTTATAAACTAAGGTTATGAAATATTCTAAATGTTTTATTGTCATTCCATCAGTGCTTACAGCATCTTCACCAGAAGTGGATTCCATCTCAGAAGCCACTTTCTTTGCTCGTCCATAATAAGCAACTCCTCATCCGTTCAAGTTTAATCATGAGATTGCAGCAATTCAGTCACATCTTCAGTCTCCGCTTCTAATTCTAGTCCTCTTGCTATTTCCACCACATCTGCAGTTACTTCCTCCACTGAAGTCTTGGACCCCTCAGAGTCATCCATGGGGGTTGAAATCAACTTCTTCCTAACTCCTGTTAATGCTGCTATTTTGACCTCCTCCCATGAATCATGAATGTTCTTAATGGCATCTAGAATGGTCAATCAATTTATTTGCCCAGATCCACCAAAGAAATCACCATCTGTGGCAGCTATGTATTAAAAGGTGTATTTCTTAAATATTAAGACTTGAAAGTAAAATTACTTCTTGATTCGTGGTCTTCAGGATGGATTCTCATTAGCAGGCATAAAAATAACATCTCCTTGTACCTCTCCATCAGAGCTCTCGGTGACCAGGTTCACTTTCACTAAATAGTAATATTTTTGAAAGGAATCCTTTGTTCTGAGCAGTAGGTCTCAACAGTGGGCTTCAAATATTCAGTAAACTGTACTGTAATTTTTAGAATGATATATGAGCATTGACTTTGCTTTAAAGTCACCAGCTATATTACTATATTGAGGCCAGGCATTGAAAGTCCTAGATGGTATCTTCTTTCAATAGAAGGCTGTTTCATCTGCACTGAAAATCTGTCGTTTGTTTCGCCACCTTCATCCATGGTCTCAGCTAGATCTTCTGGAGGACTTGCTGCAGCGTCTCCATCAGCACTTGCCACTTCACCTTGCACTTTTATGTTATGGAGATGGCTTCTTTCCTTAAACCTTGTGAACCAGCCTCTGCTGACTTCCAGCTTTTCTCCTGCAGCTTCCTCACCTCTCAGCCATCATAGAATCGAAGAGCGTTAGGGCCTTAGTCTGGGTTAGGGTTTGTTTTAAAGGAATGTTGTAGCTGGTTTGATATTCTATCCAGACTACTCACATTCTCTTCATATCAGCAATAAGGCTGTTCGTGTTCACTGGTTAACACTTCCAATTTCTTTCAAGAACTTTGTACTCACCCTTGGATGTTTGGCATGAGGACCCTTGCTTTCAGCCTTTCTTGACTTTCGACCTGCCTTCCTCACTAAGTTTAGTCATTTCTAGCTTCCTTTCACTCAGATACTTAGGACCCATTGCAGGGTTATTAATTGGCCTAATTTCAATAATGTTGTGTCTCAGGGCAGAGGCAGCCCGGAGGAGGCGGAGAGATGGAATAACTGGCTGGTGGAGCAATCAGAACATGCACAACATTTAAAGGTTAAGTTCACTGTCTTATATGGGCAGAGTTCATGACATTCCAAAACAATCATGATAGTAACCTTAGAGATTACTGATCACAGACCACCATAACAGATGCACTAACTATTGAAAGGCTTGGAATTTTTGCAAGAATTACCAAAACGTGAGAGACATTAAATGAGTGGCTGCTGTTGGGAAAATGGTGCTGATAGAGTTGGTCGATGCAGGACTGCCATAAGCCTCCAACTTGTAAAAAACGCAGGATCTGCAAAGCACAGTAGAAACAAGTTATGTCCATATTGACGACTAGGGAATTGCACAGTAGCAAGTGAACTGGACAGAACTGCCATCTTGTTTGGTGTTTCTATGGCCTCCTGGGCATGTCCTCCCAGAAGATGCCACCCAGCAGAAGCTCACTGCTGCTTCACTGTAAGGTCTCCTCTTTCTGCCATGAAATCATCTCAGGATGTATTTATTTACTTATTTTTGAGTTAGTGTCTCACTCTGTCATCCAGACTGGAATAGAGTGGCACGATCATGACTCACTTCAACCTCCAACTCCTTGGCTTAGGCTATCCTCCTGCCTCAGCCTCCTGAATAGCTGGGATTTTAGGTGTCCCCACCATGCCTGGCTCTTTTTAAAAATTTAATTTTGTTATAGACATGTGGGATACAAGTATAATTTTTTTATTTTTTTATTTTTATGGAGATGCAGTCTCACTGTTGCCCAGGCTGATCTCAAACTCCTAGGCTCAAGCAATCCTCCTGCTTTGGCCTCCCAAGTGCTGGGATTACAGGCATGAGCCACCACACCTGGCCCATCTCAGGATTTTGGTCTCCCTTCCCCATACAGATGTTCAATGTTGGGACAAAATGCAGTCATTTAGGCTACTGGTGGCAGTGAGGGACTTAGGGAATTGGACTTTTAATTACCATGAAGATATGATTATTTGGGGACTTGGCACCATCTCCACAGAGCCTGTTGAGTTTTTCGACAACAGGGAAAGGGGCTTGTGGTAAGAGCTGAGATGGGTGGGCAGGTCCTGGGGGAAAAGCAGGTTTCATCTACATATCTGTCATAACTCCCCTCCCTGCTGGATGTTCCCGTGATCGGTGTCCGTAGCCGTGGCACTGAGAGCTGGCATGTGGCATCCGGATGCTCTCACACGACCAGCACATTAATCTGAAAGGCTTGTCCATGCAGACTCCAGCCCTTGGTCACACTCCATCTTCCAGGCAGCAGGAAGGCCCCACTTTTGTTTCTCAAAACATCCCCTGGGCTCACTCTGCATCATAGTGAGAATTTTTCGGCTTGTTGAGATGACGAGCTGTGGCCGTGTATGTTGTTTTCCCATGTGTGCCTTACATTTTTTGATGGCCTCTGCATCTGCTGTCAACACTGCCCAGAGCACCTCGTCCTAACCCGGTTTTGCCTGACACTCAGCCTGTGGGTATCAGCTCAGTCCCCACCTCCCGTCCGGTCACATTCTCTCCCAGAGCCATCAGTCTCTCCTGTGAACTGCCACAGCAGTTGGTTTTATTACAGATGACAATAAGACAGTGCATTTCATCATCCAAAAAGGTGAAGGAACATGATCTTTTTCCTCACCAACCCTTGTATCCTGACAGTAGAATGCCTGAAACTTAGTAGGTGTATCATAAGTGTTATTGGTGGATGGACAGATAGAAAGTGAATGATTGAAGGAAATGCCATTTCTCCCATAGTACTTGTTTTATGCCTCTTCCCAGTTCTTTCCCTCAAGCACCTGTAGGGCCCCCACAGACTTTTTAGGGAACTAACAGGCATGTTGGGGGTCTTGGCACCAAAGGCCCATGGCAGGTTGAGAAAGTAAAAAGCCTTTGGAAGGGACCTTTGGTTTCTGTGTTCATTGGGGGTCCTGGCTCTTGTATTGAGATAAAATATAGCAGGCGAACAAGCATTTGTTTTTTACCTGCTCTGTCTACTGCCCCATACCTGAGAGTCGTACCTTAGACGGGGCTGAGCCCAGGAAGGATGTCATTTTTGATTCAGAGCCACATAAAAGCTCTGGCCCAATGCCAGCGCATCTTTGGTTAGAAGATATAAATCAGTCCAGTAGATTGCACGGTTCTCATGATGTCCCTCAAGACAGAGGTCCCTTAGTAGCCAGGGAGACATCTCTAGAAAGCATCATGGAAGGGAAGCAGTATGTGCTGCATGTAATAACTTGGGCCCTACAGGCAGGAATCAGAGTGTTGCAGTTTAGATCCCACCTCTGTCTGCTTATTAAGTGAATTTGGACAAAGTAGGTATACAAAGGGGGACTAAACAAAGTGGAATTATCCTTTGGAGGGCAGGCCCCTTGTAGTACAGGCTTCCCTTGCTAGGTAAGCATTCTAGGAACTTACTGGCATCAGTGTAACACTTATCATTGCTATGAGAGGCTGCACTGAGCTTCAGAAAAAGAAATATTTTTTTTAAAGATTCTTTTAACATGTTTTTGCCCATCTCAAGATGGGTGATTTGAGAGCACACCTACCCACACTGCATTGAGTGTTGAGCAGTTTTTGACCAAAAATGACATGACCCCTGTGTTCCACCATCCCTATTTACCTGATCTCACCCCAAGCAACTTTGTTTTCCCAGATGAAAAAGGTCCGCAAAGGAAAATGTTTTGTTATTGTGGAAGAGGTGAAACAATATGGCAGAAGCACTAAAAGACATCAAAATTGACAAGTTCAAAAACTGTTTTAGTCAGTGGAAAAAGTATCTCGATAGTGTATTGCATCAAATGAAGTATACTTTGAAGAGGACTGAAGTTTAAAACATGTAAGCATAAACCCAACTTTTAAGAAATAAATTCCAGGTTTTTTGGGACCTTTGTAATTCTCAATTTCCTCTCCTATAAAATGGGAAATATAATATGACCTGCCTCATGGAGTTGTTGGAAGATCCAATGACCAAAGGGACATAAAGTACTTTGTGGAGAGTTGGGCATGTAATAATTTCTTAGTTGACATTAGCTTAAATTATTGCCACCATCTTTATTCATGGCAAGGGTTTTCGGTGCAGTCCTAAACCAGTCCCTGTGCGTACCCTTCCATCCTGCCCCTTTCAGACTCTGTAGGGCCCCTGCCTTTTGGCCCACTTGGCTTTGGCCCAGACTTTTACTACCAACCCAAGCACAGTGTCCCCAAGAATGGCACCAATGACCCTGCATCTTGTCTTGTACTCTCTGTTTTTTTTTTTTTTTTTGGAGTCAGAGTCTCACTCTGTTGCCCAGGCTGGAATGCAGTGGCACAATCATGGCAATTGCAGCCTCAACCTGTTAGGCTCAGGTCATCTTTCTGCCTCCCAAGTAGCGGCACACACTCCATGCCAGCTAATTTTTTGAATTTTTGTAGAGAGGAGGTCTTGCCCAGTTTCTCAGACTGGTCTCAAATTCCTGGGCTCAGGCAATCCTCTTGCCTCCGCCTACCAAAGTATTGGTATTACAGATGTGAGCCACCACACCTGACCCCTTGCCTTGTACTTTCTTAATCAAGACCATGGAGGCCAGCTTGAGCAGCCTGCACACTTTGGTGGCGAAGTGGCTTGGGGCGTGCACACCCTCTGTGCACAGGCATTCAGTATATTGAACCACACTGAGTGGTATGTGTGCCCAGCTAGGGTTGCCCTGCTTTTTAAAGTCATCTCAGCACACTTAATCTGAAGGAATATACTATGATTTTAGCAGTTTCTGAATAAAAGTTGGAGGGAAAAAAGATCTGAAACACAGCACCAACTCCAACCCCCCACAGTTATTTAAGGCGGCTCAAACTCATCTATGGAGACTGGGCTCCGTTGAAGAAATAGCCACTCTTGCAGAATGAAACCTCACTTTTATTTCTTTTTTTTTTTTTTGTCTTTTAAAAAATTCTTCCTTTTATTTTTAGATTTTGGATGAGAATGGGTCTCTGAATTTGTGTTCAAGCTGTCTCTTCATTTGTCTGCTCACACAGAGCCGTTCTTCTCATTGTGTTCTGCCCTGGTGTTCTCTTGCTGAGCTCCTTGACTGGGATGGGATGATCTTGGTGTGCCTTCCAGCGGTTAACATGATTTTTTGATTTTATGATTTCCCTCCCTTGTTGTTACAAAAAGCACACGTGTTGTGCCTTGGGCATAAGGTAGGAAAGGATTCACTGATCAAGTTGCAAAGTCTCCACTCTCTATGTTCCAGTGCTCTTGGTTTGAGCTCAGGAAGCTACAGTTGTTTTTAGGCAGTTTTCTGTGCTAAGGATGGTATGGCTTTTACTTCTGCTCTTCCGCAACTCTTACTGGATGTGTGGTCATTGGATCTCAGTAAAGAATGCTGTGTCTTGACACACATTGATGCTCTTACCCTGGGCATGATTTTGAAAGCCTGCAGGCAGTTCCCCAGGCTGCCCAAGTCACCATTAATGAACCAAACTGCCTGAAATGCTCCAGTGGTCGACTTTTGGCACTTGGCAGGAAAATCCTTTTCATGTTCGTTTCAAGGTTGTCAGATATCATTATCCCCAAGTATTAAAAATTTCAAAGAAAGGAGGCAGTGTGTTTGATTTATAGAATAATTATCTAGCTTTAGCTCTAACTTGGCTTTGGCGATGGTTTTGCAAGCTCTCGAAAATTAAATCCATTTTTTATGGCACTACAAGGTATTATCTCACAGCAAATGATAATTAAACACCTGTGAAATCAATTAGCCCTTTAAGCAGGGAAAAAAAGTTTTCCAATTATGTTTTCGCACCTCCAAAACTTTTCTAATTCCAAAACCAACACTTGTGGAGAGGGATGTGGTCAGTCGGCCGTGGCTGGGTTAACTTTCCATGCAGATCGTCCTTAAATTCTGCTTGGACTTAATCCCTAGGAAGGCAGTTTGTGTCACCAGCATCCTTCCAGCGAGGATGCACTTGCCTTCGGAGCTGACTCTTAGCGGCTGTCTATCTGACACTCGGCTGAGCTGTCAGTGGTGCGACAAAGGAAGTTACTCACTTTGTGTTTTGATGCCAAGTTTTACTTGACAGTGTATTTAAAAGCCAAGATACTTTAATGGAAACCCAGCAACAAGATGTTCTATGTGACAGAATTGCTCGCTCTTTCAGGGCCCCATGGCCAAGAGCTCTGAGCTGTCTTCATTACAGATTCATACCCTGGAAATAGGCTGACTGGCTAATAGCTGAAACCCAGTCCAGCGGAAAGCAGGGCTCGTGGCTGCTGTGCAGGCCCACGGTGTCATGTGTGCTTAATCATCGGCTTGGGTAACAAATCAGCTGTTTCAGATGCTGCTTTTGGAAAACAGCAGTGGATGAGTTTGGGGTATAGGCCACGACAATGTGGGACTCTAAGAAGAGAAAAAGGAAACATTAGCAGGCCTTTGACATCACCTACATTATGCCTCACGTGTACAAAAACCATTCCAAAGAAACATGTGCCCGACCCTTTCTGACACTCTGCATTACATTCTCGTGGACACATCTCGGCAGATACTTGGCAGACTTCGCTAGGGAGGTGAAACGAGCCTGATGGTTCCATGTGTAGATGAGCATGGACTCAGAGCCCCAGTGACCTCCTTAAAATCAAAGAGTGGATAGCCAAATCGGGATAAGAAACTATTTTCTAGAGATTAGTTTGTGTGGATTCTTTCATATCGCTTTACATAAACATCTCTGAAGACGTTCTTTCTTTAAAAGTGTTTTCTAAAGACATTATTAATGGGTTCTTGCTTTCATGGCAGATGGCATTTGAAGAAGCTGATGAGTTACCGTTGACTAGAGAAAGAAGGCTAGCATTGTGCAATAAGACAGATGAGCGAGAACATCTCTGCCTCCTTTTAGAAATGTGTCTTGTGATAGACTTAAATGTCATCAGCAGGTTGGACGTTCTGTGACCTCACAGCCCTCATATTTCCCGAGGAGCAGGTGAGGGGTGCATAACCTGACATTCCTTCAGCAACACTTCGTTTGTTTGTTTATTTTTGAGTTGGAGTCTCTGTCGCCCAGGCTGGAGTGCAGTGGCATGATAGCAGCTCACCATAGCCTTGGCCTCCTGGGCTCAGGCAGTTCTCCTACTTTAGCCTCCTGAGTAGCTGGGACTATACACACCACCATGCCCAACTAATTTTATTATTTTTTTGTGGAGTCGAGGTCTTGCTGTGTTGCCCAGGCTGGTCTCGAGCTCCTGGGCTCAAGCAATCATCCCGCCTTGGCCTCTGAAAGTGCTGGGATTACAGGCGTGAGCCACCACTCCCAGCCAGAAATACTTAAAAGATGACTCTGGGCCAGGCCCAGCACAGAAACTTGGCAGCAAGGGCACATGCGACTCCTAAGGAGTCCTCCTTGTACTCGGGGAGAAAGACAGTATGCCACGAAGGTAAACACACATATAGGTTCTAATGCTGGTCACTGCCAGGACAAAGGTGAAACCAGGTGATACCAGCTGGTCTGGGAGGTCATCTCAGAAGAGGGGCTATTGGAACACTGATGGGCACCTTGGGTGGATCCAGAGAAAAAGGCTCCAGGCAGGTGGAGGCCGGAGTAGGAAGGAGTGTACCATGTGGGAAGACTGAGCGCAGATGACTGCAGTGGAGAGTGGGGAGGCAATGTGAGAGCTGCAGGCTGGTCAGGGCTTGGATGTTGTCTGCAGTGCTGGGAGGGGCCCTAGGAGGGACTTCCACCTGCAAGTGACCCGAGAGGTGGCTGGCTGCTCTGTGGAAAGAGGCTTAGGGTTTGATTGAGCTAGGGTGTGCATCCTGTTGCTCTGCCCTGCTTGATCCAAGGAGGAGGGAGCTGGGGAGGTATTGGATAGGGCATGAGGGTCCCACAGGACTGCGGGGCCACACACAGCACTCCTCAGGGCTTCTGTGTTATTACCGGGTGCTGAGTGCCACCTGCGCAGAGAGGCTAACTGATGCTCTGTCCAATGAGTATCAGCACACGGAGGCCTTCTAGGGCTACTTCCCACTCCCTGCTCCTGTGCTCAGTCCCTCTCCATCCCACAACCTCTTCCCAGATCGAGACTGCTGCCAGGGCATTGACAGGAGCTGTGTCTCTTGGGGATGTGGGACACAGGCAGCTGGAGGAGGAGGGAGAGTGACTCAACTCCACAGACTGGCTCTGGGGCACTGTGGTGTTTCTGCCAAGGAAAGGGCAGTGTCTAGACTGAAGGGCCTTTTCCACCCCTGAGGCCCAGCTCTCAGGCAAAGGTGAATCTGCAATATGTGGCATCAGGGCACCACGCATAACACAGATCGTCAGGTATTTCATGGACACACACATGCTTTGGTGTATGGATGCATTCTCACACCCAGCTGGGACTGGTGAGACTGCAGACAGGCAGCTTCACGCAACATTGGATTACCCTGGAATCTCAGCATCCCTTGAGGATATGCCACCTCAGCCCACACCAAGTGTTTGGTCTTGTTTGCCTGTTCTGTGCAGGAGGCTGAGGGGTCAGGTGACCCTGTCAGCATCCCACAGTGGAGCTCAGGATGGCAACAGTGGGGGAGGAGCAGGAGGGGAGGTGGGTGGAGCCAGTGTCCTTCCATGAATGATAACTGGGTTCTCAAGGAGTCTCCTAAGCACGTAAGTGCAGGAACCAAACGGCAGGATCAAGCATTGACCAGAATGCAGAATGCCAACAGCCCTGCACCATAACTACCCTGGGAACAGGGATGGGAGGAGTTCAAGACATCCTCCCAATCCCAGGCCTGATAACACCAGCCTTGGTGGAAAATGATGTCCTGGATCAAGAAAGGAAATCATGGGAAGGCTAGGCTGAGCTGGCCTGAGCCCAAGTTTTCTGGGAGTGACGGGAGGAGTCACTGCCTTTGGACCGAGGCAATGTTTGTCATCCCAGAAGCCAGGAGAAGGTTGCAGAACCTGCAGGGGTTTTTCTTCTGCTCGCATGGAAAGGCCAGGAGAGGGTTCTGTCTGCACAGAGCCATGTATGCATCTAAATGATTTGCAAATAATGCTGCTTATCAGGCTGGTGAGACACAGCTTTCCCACCTGTGTCATTGTGCAGGAAAGACGACATTTTTAATAAGCCACCAGGCCTGTAGGCTGGGATAGAAAATGCAGAAAAGGTAGACTAAGAAATAAAAAATAAAAGATCCCTCTTCCGTTCCCCAAGTCAGTTGTGCTCAGCCTGAGTGTAAGATGGAAGTCCCCGTCTGGAGGCCTGGTGTGGTCAGTGACATGCAGGGTTTGCTGAAGTGGAAGGACACTGGAATGGAGCATGCATCTGTCCTCCTGCTTCCACCGCCCCTGTACACACATACACAAACTGGTGGACGCCAAGCATCTTCCATCCCTTGGACTACTTCTGTTTGATGACTGCAGCTGACTGGGCCCTGGCGTGGGCACTGATCAACAGAGTAGAGCCAAGGCCCTGCCTCCTGCAGGCCAGAGAAGGGTGTAAGAAAACAGGCAGTGGGTCGATACGGGGCACCTGAGTGTCAGGGCTCAGGCCTCTCCCAGGGAATGGACATTGCACAGAGGGAGGGGATCAGCATAACTTCCACCACTGGCCTCCTGGGACTCGACCTGTGCCAGGGAGGAACTGCCCTCCAAGACCCAACACCCATGCTACCCGCCTCTGTCTTAGGTTTTTTGGGCTTTGATCCATGCTACCTGGCCCCCATCCACCTGGCAGGGCCCGGTAGCTCAGAGCCTGGCAAGAGGCTGATGGCAGGATAATGACCTTATGTTTCCCCGTGGCCAGCAGGCCTACGTGGCTCTTCTGGACGCATTTATCCATCCAAGGTTGCTGTTGTGGCTGACTCTTCCTGTTCATCGCTTTTCTTCCCCTGTACCCAGGTAGCCCTCCAGTTAACATTTGTAGAAATGTCTGATTTCTGAGCAGAAACCTGAGACTATGCATCTTGGAATTGTGTTGATCTCAGGAGAGTTTTGAAAGTTGGTCTTGCACATTTAAAAGCTGGTACTGCAAAACTTTGACCATCAGAGAGCTTCCTGACATCAGCATTAGGGCACAAGGTGTTAACATCTCTTGTCTTCACCTTGGCAGGCACTGTGTTCCACTTTGGGCAGCTCTGAGAGACAATGGAGCCCTGCCTTTCTTGTGCAAATCCCTCGAAACCTCTGACACTTTATCATCCATAAAATGGGCTCATAACACCTATTTTCTATGATGGTTGTAAAATAAAAGCACAGTCCAGAGTATGGATAGTGTAGTGCAGTGCTTCACCCACAGGACACATTTAATAAGTAGGGTATTATTATTTGAATTGTTATCATTAATGACCGTCAAGTCTTTTTACTCTTCTTTGTACATTAGCCATTGGGCTACTGTTAAATGAGCAGGAGCAGAGACAGTTTTCTACCCCCTTTTGAAGTACAAGGTGCACTGCTACACATTGTGGTCCATTAGTGTACATGGGTAGTGATTCCACCTGGTGTGAGTTAACTTACTAAGCTGTCCATGGACATTTAGGGTAAGGATGGTGGGGAATTTAGAGCGGATGTAACTGTCCACTCAAAAGTGACTGTGAAGTGAATGGCGACGCTGTGGGTGAGACAGGTGCCTCTCATGGGCCCACGGCCCACAGAATGTCCTGCCCTCCTTCCATTTGTTGGATGGACATCAGGGGAAGATTGTCTTCTGTGAAAGCCAGGAAGCAGCAGAGGGTGAAGAGTCATCCTTGGCCCTGATGTGGCTGAACATCACTCTTTGCAGCAGATGCTTGAGATTGGCTGCCCCCAAATGGAGGCTTGGAGTTGCATTTATCTTGGAATAGTTTTAGAAGTTCTAGCAGCAGGCGGTGCTCGAGGCAAAGGATCATCATGAGGACATATACCACCTCCACATAGCATGCACCCTCCTCAGCGGGCAGCAAGTATCCTGAGCTTTGCCTGGTCTGGACAGCCATGCCCAGGTCCCAGCACTGTACGTGTGTGTGTATGTGTCTGCCTGCCTGCCGTGCCCTGGCACCGACACACAGAGCACCTCACCCATGTGCCCCAAGAGTGTGTTTGTGTGTGTCAGAAGAAACTGAGGCTAAAATTCCAGTGAATTATCCAAGACTCCAGTTGCCTGTGCTTTTCCATACTATATGTGCTCAAAGCAACCTGTAGAGATCCATTTCCAGCTCAAAAATGGGCTGGTGAGACCCATTTCCAGCTCAAAAATTGACTCCCACTTCTGCATGTTTCTCAGTGAAATCTGTGCCTTGGGTCAGTTTCATGTCATTATATGCTATAAACTTCAGAGTTTTCTCAAATATGGAAACGTTGAAGTGTTAGATCTGTAGAGGCCAAGGACTGGTCTAAGGTGCCGTGGTTAGCAGATGACCTGTCTTAGAGTGGTCTGCTGGTCGTGGCCTGGAGTGAGGTTTCCAGTAGGAGAGAAGAGTCCTATTGAGTGGTTTGTTGCCAGTATGTGAGGCCAGGTTTGCTGCTGAGGACATGGCTTCGTGAGAAACCCTGGTTTTAGACACCATGCGTTGTGGGCTAACCCAGGAGCAGCATGATATCTTGGGAAGGAAGTGGCTTTTGGACCAGCAAGCCAGAGTCGGAGTTCGAGGCTGGTCGTCACTGAGACCTGTGCTGGCAGGTCTCAAACTCCCGAAATACTTGTTTCCCTGTGAGGCTGGGTCACATGAGGCCCCGGGATGCCCTTGAGAACAAATCTTCCTTCCGTGTAAGCCCTTCGGGGTCTCCTGATCATTGCACAGGGCCACAGCTGAGCTCCAGGAGTCGCACAAACCTTCCCTGCGGGGCCAGCAGCCTCCTCCACCAGCCCGCCCACCCACACTGGGTGACTCCTGTCACCTGGGTCCCCTTGTTCCTGCCATGTTGTCTCCACCCCAGAAACACCCCTCACCTACTCTTGCTTCTTCACTCCTCCTTGAGCACTTAGTCTTGCTTCCTCCAAGAGGCCTCCCTGCGTATCTCCTCTGCGGTCCTCCACCTCACTCCCTTCTCCATCCCCACGCTGCCCTCTCAGCATGGCAACCATGGACACTTCTGCCTGCCTTCCGGGCAGTGAGCTCCCAGAAGAGTGCAGGGCTTGTGGTGGGTGTTCATTAAATTCCTGCTGGATGCATGGGGAAAGCACGGTGGTGTTCAGAGAAGACTGATCTTACTCCCCATGCACATCAGGGAGCTGCAGCAGTCATGGGGTGTTGCTGTTTTATTTTTTTCATAAGAAATGTGATTCAGACTTGGGTATGTACGGAGATTAATGGCTCACGAGGATGGAGACTGGTATAGATGGCTGGAGATGTTAAGTTACTTGATGAACATAACTACTCAAGACGAATTGGAACCACATCATGGGGAGGCTGGGATTGTGTGAGTGGAGATGAGAAGCCGGCTCACTCACATCTTCCTGGGCTCTCAGGTTAGCAGAAAGCAGGCTAGCTTGGCTGTGTGTGCGACAGCAAAGCCATGAGGACCGCGGGAGGACCTGGCACGGTGGGCTGGTACTCCTCGTCTGTGTGGCTTTGGATTATTAGGCAGGGTCCTTCCGTTAGCAGCTGCTGTTCTGTGTGAGTCAAGCTTCTGTTCTCATTTCACTTTAAAGGCCTGTTTTACATTTGTCTCTTGGCTCTGTCTTGGGGAATCTGGGGTTTTTTTAATTGTTACTAGATTTTAGGATTTTGTTTTGTGTTGACGATCCCTCTTATTCTGATATAATCCACCATAAAAACTATTAGTTAGTTGTGTGGTGCTTCACTGTATCTGCGGCATATACATGATTTCATTGGAACTTCACAGCTTTGATGCTCAGAGAAGTCAAATAGTTTACATGGGGGTCACAGAGGAAGTGGGAGATCTAGAACCCCTGTCCCTCACCTCAGCCCAGATTTCTGACTTTTGATTGGCTGGGTTTTCTGTTATATCTGGCCGCTTTCTTTCAGCCATAGTGATAACAGCTGCCATGTGTGGATTGCTTATAAATGTGCCCATGTTTCAGTTAAAATGTATCATTTAATCCTCACAGTATAAGTATTATCCCCATTTTGCCAAGCAAGAAACTAAGATTAAACAAATGAAATAACTTTCCCAAGATCACTCAGCTTTTAAGTTGCAAAGCTGGAATTCGAACCCAGGCTTGGCTGCATCTAAAGCTGCTTAACCACTAAGCTTTTAATTACGAGGCTCTTAGCTCTTGTGCGAGTTCTTCTCAGCTTGTGGGTGCATCGGAATTACCTTGAGGGCCTGTGAAAACACAGGATTCTGGGCCCTTCCCCCCAAATTTCTGATTCAGCAGGTTTGGGTGGGGCTGAGAAAGTTTCTACCAAGTTCCAGGTGACACAGATGACTCTACAGGCTGGGAGAACATGCTCTGAGAACCCCTGGCACCACGCCACCTCCCCCTCCCCTCGCATTCCCTCCCCATCCCATTGCACAGGATTGCTGCTGGCAGTTCTCCAAATTTCTTGGGGCAGGGGGCAACTCCAGATATGCACAATTGCCTCACCCATGTCAAATGGGTACATCTGTACCTTATTCAAAAAGAAAGGTGTTATGGCAACCTGTGTACTGGTTTCTAGTGGGATTCAGGGCTGTACCACTTGTATCACATTTTTCTTCGTAGTCATTTATGAAAAGTTTTCTTCCTTTTGTCATCCCTCACCTGTATGGTGGGTAACTTAATGCTCATCTTGATGAAGAGGGTAATGACACCATTTATTAATTAACACTGAAAATGCTCTGAGATCCTTTGTTTCCCTTGTCTAATTACCTTCTTGCTTAGGATACTATTTGTTTACCTTTTGTTTTTTATTCCTGCATGATTATGCAGTTTACATTTATAAACACAAGCAACAGAGCAGAATTTGTCGACCTAAGGAGACCCTCACTCCCATCTGACCTGTTACATCTCTCTTTCTCTTGCCTGCATGCAACAAATGGTAACCACTAACTGTTCTCCGTCCCTATAATCGTGTTATTTCATGAGCATCATAAACATGGAATAGCTTGGCGTGTGCCCTTTTGTGATTGGCTCTTTCCCTCAGCATCATGTCCTTGAGGTGGTTGTGTGGGTCAATGGTCTGTTTCATTTTATTGTTGAGAATAGGCTGTGAATGTATCACAGTTGTTGAATCCTTCACGCATTGAAGGACATTTGAGTGGTTTCCAATTGGGGCTATTACAGATGAAACTGCTGTGAACATTTGTGGACAAGTTTCTCCGTGAAAATACACTTCCATTTCTCTGGGATACATGTCCAAGACTGCAATTGCTGGGTCATGCGGCAGGTCTGTTTTAGTTTGGAAAGGAACTGCCAAACTTCTCTCCGAAGAAGCTACCCATTTCACCGTCTCCAGCAGCAGCTCTAACCTGTGAAGAGTTCTAACTTTCCTGCTGGGTCATCAGCAGTGTTCTCACCTGCCCTTTTCATTCTAGCCATCCTGGTGGGTGTAGAGTGGTGTGTTGCTGTGGTTTTTTATTTAACTAATGGTGCTGAGTGTCTTCTCATGTGCACTTTGAATTGTTTCTCTGTAAAAACATTTATTCAGATTCTTAGTCCCTTTTAAAATTGGAGTTTGTGTCCTTTTATTGTTGAGTCAGAAGAGTTCTTTATATATTCTAGATAAAAGTCTCTTATCAGACGTGTGATTTGCAAATATGTTCTCTCTTCCTGTGGGTTGTTTTCTCACCGTCTTGGGGAGGGGAGTGATGGGAGCCCAGCATGAAGCTTGTGTAGAGCAGAGCTGGCAGGAATGGTGTTGGAGCAGCTCAGGGCTCAGATGCTGCAGACTCCTCCTATCTTTCTTGCCGAGATTTGGTAGATTTTTGGTAGAGCAACAAATGTTCTCTATTTGTCATTCTGTCCTTAGGATGGCTTCCAGATGCTTTAAGTGAATGTTTTCATGATATTTACCAAATAGTTTTCTTACTGGGGAGAGAGTCCATGGAGCTCTTTGTGTGTCTTCTGGAAGGCCCTTCCATAATCTCCTCTTGTGATGCAGATACCCCTAGGGAGATTTTATATCTTAAGTTCCCATCTCAGTGTTTTCTAGTGGTCGGGTACATCTTTGCCAGATCCAGCAACCAGAGAAGGCCTTCTCTGGATGACATCTCCAGGAATGGGATGGTGTCTGAAACAGTGTTTCTTGAAAGGATGCCTGAATAAATGAGTAGGTTTAGGCATCTAGAAGAAGGTCGATGTGGAGTGTGAGAGAATCAGGTGGGCTGCGAGGGAGAGGGCCACACACATGGCCCACCCTGGACCACGGCCTGCCCTGTCCTACTCTTGCAGTCAGAGCACACTGGTAACTCTATACTTGCTGTCCAGGGCCCAAGAAAGAGGCTGGGTCATTTGCTGAGGATGCCCAGAAATCCAAGTTACACGTGTGTATGTTTTCTATGTGTCTGTGGCGTCTGTATGAATGCACACGTACGTTAGACATATGAGCAGATGTCCACATATCCACAGATACATACACTCACATATAATGGATGTGGAACACTTCAAAGCAGTGGGATGGTCTCAAAGAACATTTCTCTGCCTCTTTCTTACTTAATAACATAAAGAATGGTGGGATGTTAAAACCTCATCTTCAGTCATTTAGCCTACCTGGCTCATTTTGCAGATGATGAAACTGAGGTCAGAAAGCTCATGTGTTTTGTCCATGTTCTCACAGCTACCCAGTGGCTTCCTAACCCCCGCAGGTGCTTTTCTACACCTCCTCATACCTATTATGCCTGTGAATATAAGCTCAGTCCTGTCACCTCTACTTGCTGTATCAGCAGATAACCCCTCCTGTGCAGCCGTTTTTGAAGTCAGCACCCTAGTGGAACTGTCATTTGAATTTTTCCCATAAGTTTTCTGCCCCCTCCTTCCTCCACCTACTCCCTAAAGTCAGTGCTGCAGCTGGCAACTTTGAAAGGTGTTACAATCCAGAACATTAATAGGGTTTTACATTTTCAGTAGCCTAATGATGAGACCGTGGGGCCTCCTGCACACGTCCCTCAGGGGCTTCTATTCTGGGCGTTTATTAAACCTTGCTGCAGTCTGAAGTGTATTCGACCTTTCTGTATTAAAAAAAGTTAGCTTGAACTTTGTGCATGTATTTGTGTGTGTGTGTGTGTGTCTGTGTGTGTATGTGTACATTTTCTTCTTCTCCATCTATAAGGGAGAAATTCAGACATAACCAAATTTTGAACTTGAAGATACTTGTCAATTGTTTTCTAGTGTTTGGTGAGGAAAAAGTCATTGCCATCATAATTTTTTTTGTTTTTGTTTAGCTAAATTTGAGCCTTCTTAAAAATCTTACTTTGACGTTGGTTTTGCAATTTAATTAATACAGCAAGGGTGGTTTTTTTTTTTTTTTTTTTTTAAGAATTTGCTCTCAATGGAGTTAATCTTAATCCATTCATGATGACCTTTTCTTGTGCAAATTAGTTGTACACGCTTGTTTAAGTAAATGGTCCTTTGCATGATGTCTGTTCTTAATGACAAGTTTATAATTGAAAATTGGCTTACTCCCATATGCCTAATTTGTATGAGAATATAAAAATAGATGTGGACTTTAAAAATATAAATGTATATATCAGTATCCCAAAAAGCAGAAGAAAGAATCCAATGCCTTCAGGCTATGATTAAATTAGACTATTAGAGGCAGAAAATGCCGGTGACATATGCTGCTGTCAAAGTCACACCTGTCTGCTCAGCACTGGAAGCTCTTGAAAAATGAGAGTGATTTCATCTTGGCCCTAACACTCAGGGCCTTCACAGGACTCCAACCTCTAGTTCCCAAGTTTTCTTAAACTCATAATATACTTAAAGCTGTGTGTGTAGGAATGTTTGTGATAATCACTTTAAAAGTGGTAGTCCTAAACAAAAGGAAATGCTTTTTGTCTTTCCCAGACTTCACTTGCATAGAGAGACTGGTGACACTCATGTTATATTTTGTATCTTTTTTCAAAATGCGGAAAGTGTGATCTTAGTAAATGATATTTGAGTAAAAGAAGAAACTGTCTCTCTTGCAGTGCAGTTCCCCATACCTGCTACCGTTTCGGGCCTTTTCTGCTGTTCTTCTCCCCGTCTCTTGGGGGAGAGTACCCTTCTGTCTCCCCGCTCTCTCCTGTATGTTGGCCGTTCTTAGGCAGGAAGATTTCTCCGGGTAACTGAATGTTCTTGGTTAAATGTAGAAACTCCATCTTGAAAAAGAAAACAAGTGTTGTTTGTGCTTGTGATGGAGGTTTCCTGAGGAGTTTTTAATAGCTTGGGTATGGGAGTGGGGAACAGGAGCAGTGTTAGTTTTGCTGAATGTTGTGTTCAAGGAGACGCAGCAGCAGCAGCGATTTTTTTTTTCTTTTTAAGCCTACAGAGGTAACAGATATCATCAAGACACAAAAATCTGATCTTGGAAGTAGAGGCAGGCAGGCCAAATTGTCAGTGGCTCCATCGGACTCATCTTTATGTGCTTATTGCAAAGAGGCCTTAGCTGCTTTGTCCAGCGTTGCAGCATACACTTGCACTTCTTCACACATGTAAGAGCGTCCTCCCCAAAATGAAAATGTGAGGATTGCCCTTTCCTGAGTAGCTCTAGGAAAAGTCACACCCAGAAAGGCCAGCCACCCACTCCCTGCAGGTCGTTTCCAGCTGACAGCTCCCCTCTCTTCCAGGTACGACTACCGGGAGATGCTGCACAACGCCACTTTCTGTCTGGTTCCTCGTGGACGCAGGCTTGGGTCCTTCAGGTTCCTGGAGGCTTTGCAGGTAAGAGACCCAGGAACCTCCTGAGTGGGGCTGAGGACTGAATCTAGACTGAGTGAGCTCAACCTTCCCACCTCTCCTGGCAGAGTGAAACAGAAGGTGTGGTTTCCCTTGAGGATCTGAACTTTTTCCCAAGAATACTTTTGAAAAGTCAAGGGGTGGAAAGGGGATTCATGTACTACCTTTAAACCTAAGAAAATTAAATGGTTTTGCCCTCAAGGAGAGTGGGCCCTTCAGGGTCACCTTTGCAAACAGGAGGCAGATCTGATGGCCAGCCCAGCCTGGGATCCCCCAAGGGCCCTGCTCTTTCCCAGGAAGCCAGTCCCTACAGAAGACAATGAAAGCAGTTTACTTTGGGGCTCCCCCAAAGCAAATTGTCTGTCTTCTCTCTGTCTTGGCCTTCAATCAGTTCCTTTCAGTTCGGAGAGTGGTGCCAGCAGGGTGTGCTCCTCCCTTGGCCTGGCTATTCCAAGGCTCTATGCCTCATGGGTTCCGCGGAGACCCCAATCCCATCTCCCACTGGGACTGGTCATTGCAGCCAGCCTCTTCTGGTTGCAAAGAGAGGTCCCTACTCAGCCTCCATCATCCTCCATCCCATAGCTCTGTGCTGCTGCACTCTTCCCTGCTCTGTGCCTGGGTCTATTCATTTGCCTCAGTGCTTAATAGCCCCATCCCTGCCCTCCTAAGCAGACCCTCCTGTCCTGCCCTCTGACAGCAGAGCGTCCTCCCCTGCAGAGTCTCTCCCAGGGTCCCTGTGCTTTGTAGAGCATGCCATCACTGGTGCTCTTGTGGCCTCCTGGGACGTTGCGTGAAGCAGGTTGTTCTCTGGTTTGGATTAGGAATGGTCTGGAACTGGCATCTTGTCATTGGTCTAGGATGTCTTGGCCGCTGGCTCCCGATGCAGGTGGTATGCCTAGCTGGCTGTGGTGGGGATCACTCCACACAGAAAGGCACATGTCTGGCATCACTGCTTACAGGGCACGGAGAAGCTGAACACCCTGTGCTGGCCCTGTGCTGGCGGGAGAGCCATACTGTTCTGCTCGGTTGGCTCATGACATGGGGGTAGATCACTTTGCAAGTGGACTTGTGGCCATGACACTGACAAACCTGTTTACGTTCAAGTGTGGCTTTATGCTGAGATTTTGTTGGTGCAAGCTTTTGTTACATTCATAAACCTTTCTTAGTGAGACCAGCTGTCTCCATGGGAATAAGGTCAACCAAGCCACGTACTTGGAATAGAAGTGGGGTTCTGGCCTTCTGGGATGAGACTTGCAAATACTGGTATCTAGTCTGGATATGCACAGCCTCTGTGTGCCTTGACGTCTCCTAAGAGCGTCCCCTCCTCTGTCCTCTGGCCTGCCCCTCCCACCTTGATGGGGCCTGCCATGGCCTTCCCCACTCTCACGCATCTCTAATCTGCTCAGGCTGCCTGCGTCCCAGTGATGCTGAGCAACGGATGGGAGCTGCCGTTCTCGGAAGTGATTAATTGGAACCAAGCCGCCGTCATCGGCGACGAGAGGTTGTTATTACAGGTAAGGAGGGTGGCGGCCTTCAGCATGCCCACAGATTAGCGCTGCCCCCATCCAGATTTTCAGAGAAGATGAATCCAGAGGGTCAGCTCCATAAAAGACATTTTCTTGGGAAATTGCCTGTGTCACGGTGAATATGAAGTCATTTAATAGGACAGTGCTCACTTTCCAGCACCATCTGCCTGGACCCCAGAATATATTTTGAAAAGAAGCTATAGGCTCAGAGCGTGAGCTTTGATTTGTGAGAAGGGGGGCTCCACCCCCGTAGGGGCCAGAATGTTTGCAAGTGATACAGAGTCATTCGCTACTCTGCTGCTCCACAGACTTCCTGTCTCTGCATTTGCCTTCAGATTAACTCTCAGGAAGCCAGAGGTCTCCTGGGCTCGCTCTCCTAATTGGTGTTATCATTCCACAAGTGATCCAGCCTGGGTGTCTGCAGTGTTATCTCTGGGATGTATATTTAAGAGAGCAGCCCCTCGTAGCGGCCTGAATGGCATGAGAATCAGTTGGGGCACGGGTATGATGTTCACAAAGAAACCCAGAGTTTCTGAGGATTCCTACAGTCCTTGGTGCAGTCATGGGTTAGGCTCAGCATAAGCGCCATGCTCTTCTACTAAAATTATGGAATGTTTAAGTTTCTTTTTTTTCTTCATGGCATTTTACACTTTCTCTTTGAATTACCACAAATATTTGTGGAATGACTTTTTAGTGTCCTTGCTGGGTTGTTAGTTTTTTTGTTTTGTTTTGTTTCTTGATAATCTAGAAAACTGAGTTTCTAACCCTGTTCTTGCATCTACCCCCGTGATGCTGACCAGTCTTTAGCTGACTAGAGAAGTGCTCCAACATACTCTCTGAAATAACAGGTAGAATCTCTGCAACTGAGCAAGTTGTGGGCTAGGCACTCCAACCAGCCACAGCTCCCAACACATTCCTTCTGTCTGGTTCTCAGGTCTGTGATTGTGGTGGCTCCCGGAGCCTCAGAAGCAACAGAGGAATGTGTGATCTGGGGCTGTGGCAGGGTCTGTTCATCTGGGATAACTTACTCTGCCCTGAGTGCAGCTTGGTTTCCATATGTCCATTGAGAAAGGGTTCTGGAGGTTTGTGAAAGGGCCACATTCGTGCTAGTGAGTCTCCATTGAGAATCCTTAAGGAAATCCTTGCAGAGATGCTGAGGAAGTGTCCCCCATACAGAAATGGTGTGTGCCCAAGTTATTTATTCATAAAAAGTCAGATGGAAAAGTGGAGCTTTTCCATGTTGCTTTTTTTTTCATGCTTTTTTTTTTTTTTTAAATAATACATGATCATTAGAGGAAATCTGGGAAGTGAAGGGAATAAAACACACCAACCACATTTTTTCCACTTATATATCAGTGCTCCCGTGAATTTGCTGTGAGCAGGTGGGAATCTGTCCCAGGACACCTCACTGTGGTGGTCCATTTTCCAGCACTTCACCAAGGGCGAAGGGTCTTCCGCCTCCTGAGCAATTCTGGGGCTTGACTCTGAAGGTGTTGCTTTTCACCCCACACACCCGGGATCATCCCCGTCGCATGCAGCCCGTCTGCACAGCTGCCTCCGCACTGTCATTAACAATGGTTTAAAGAGCTGGCACCCAGCCCAAATGTCTGCTCTGGGAAATGTTTTTGTTATGTGACAATTTTTCATTTCCTGTTTTAGAACAGCCCGGATGTTTTTATTTGCATGTGTTCCTGTCATCATGTCACCAAGCGAGCTGAATGTGGCTTTCTTATATCTATTTTGGTGGATTCCATTCGTTTTGTTGCCATACATGACCTTTATTAAGACTTCATTGAGTCTTGCAACTTCCAAAACAATCCAGCCAAATTGGAATTAATTTATCACTTTCCCATACCTGCCCCTCAGGACAAGCAGATTAATAACCAATCACCAGATGCCATTAAAACTTGGAACTCTGTCTTTTCAGTTCATTGGCATTGTCTTCCTGAGCATTTTGCAGAGTGCTGTCAGGCACTGACATCGCAAGCGCAAGACGGCGAAACGTGCTGCACTTGATGCAGGGAGATCAAGATGCGCTTACATGAGAGAGGGACTCGCTGTTGGGGGAAATCTGTGATACTTCTTTTCTCTTTTCATAACCGCAGCACATGCAATTTTCTGGAAACTACATAGCAATGATAGCTCTAGGCATTTTTCTAATAGACTGTTTCCTCATGGCCACAATAAAACAGCACTGCCTGCCTGTACAAGTCTTAGAAAATGCCATTGACATTTGGAAGAGGGCATGATTATGAAAATTGAGCAGAATATTTTTTTTCCTGATCTTTCCTTGAAAATCTAGGTAACTTTCTCAGTGAGTAAATAAAAATAATTTTCCCTTGACTTATCAAGTATCTGTGACATGAATGATTTCTCTAGCTTTTCAGGATATTTTATTTCCTTTCGACCTTGAGCTCAGGCTTCAGGCTAATGTTTGCCTGCATGTTTCTCCTTTACTTGTTGCCTCTGCGTTTCTTCTGTGTTGCGAATCCAGATAGACACTTCGGGGCACAGATTTAGTATCTGATTTGGGTGAGCTTTTCCTTCTGTTTCCTTCTCTTCTGTGAGACGGTTTGATTGCTTCTCCTAAGGGGCGTCTTGAATTTTTAAAATGTACATCTCCTTCCCCTTCAGTGGAAACTCAGGTGTAGTCTATTGAGATGTCCAAGGTGACTTTCCTGTTAAAACAGTGTCCTCCCCTTCAGCCCGGTGCCCACATCTGACCTGTCATATGTTTTGGAGGTGAGGATACTGATGGAGGTGAGCACTGAAGAGGAGCTGCCAGTCACAGAAGTCCCCCCATGAGACCTTGAACCATAGGGAATATCAGAAGCCAGCCCAGAATACTGACAGGAACCCAGGGGTATGTGTCAGAGCTACAGATCCAAATGGGCTCCTGTGCAGACATGAAGCAATTGGTCTGGCTTTGAATAGCACCACTCTATTGTCAAGTGTGATCATAGGAGTCATAATAAGCAGTCTTAATTAAGTGCCCCTGTCTTAGGTACTTATGTCACCTTCATTCCAACTTCATGATTTAGCACTACTACATCCCCATCTTATAAATGAGGAAATGGAATCTTGGAGAAATCAAGTAGCTTGTCCAAGGAAGCATAGCTAGCAAATGGTAAAGGTGTCTTGATCTATCTGACTCTTGTGCTTAACCGTCAAGCTATACTACTATTAAAAATGGTGATGTCTCTATTTAGATGGTCACGTTCAGCTGACCCTGCCTGAAAACGTGTAGTAAGATAAACAGGAAGTAGTTCCTTCCTTTAAAATCATATAGTCTGGAAGAGAGCAGAAATGGCTAGATTTATGTGAATGTTGGAAAGACATTCCCATGAGACTGGGGTGAGGGCTGAGACCTGAAAGAGAGGTCTGCAGTGCAGAAGGGCCCCAAAGGCAAGGTAGGCAGTGTGCGCACATCAAAATGACTGACCCTGGCTTTAGGCTGCTTGAAGAAGCATGCAGACATTCTCTAAACATTCTTTTTATAGATATTTTGTAGTTCCTGGGGTGACACAGCTTAGAAGTGCTTGGGGATAAAGTGTATTGGCCTTTCCTGAGACCTACAGCTACTCCTCTGTAAAATTTGGTTGTTCATGTACAAGGTCGAGGATTTCAGGAAACAGTGATTGTGACTGTAGGAACACTCTAAGCAACTGAGAAGCTACTACTGAATCTTAGAGGGGAACTTGAGCTTTTTGTGTGTCAGAGCCCGTTGAGGCTGGTTCCCAGTAAGTGCTGTGTGTGGCTGACACTTCTTACCGCCATCCAGCTCAGGGGATGGTAATCTTAGTAGCTCTCTACACTAGGAGCTGAATGCTGTGACAAGTAACAGCCCATCTCAGCTGGGTTAGTCTGATCAGATGCATCTTTGTTTCACAGTTATAACTCCTGTGTGTTCACCTTGTGTTGCAGATTCCTTCTACAATCAGGTCTATTCATCAGGATAAAATCCTAGCACTTAGACAGCAGACACAATTCTTGTGGGAGGCTTATTTTTCTTCAGTTGAGAAGATTGTATTAACTACACTAGAGGTGAGTGTACCCCACAGCTCTTGGTCTTGAATAATGGTCCTTTTGTGCCCTTCTCTCAGCCTTCTGTTTTGCCACTGGGATGTGTGATTGATCAAATGGGGCAAGCCACATTTTCTACACTTGGATGTGTTGGTTAACCTCTTTTACCTGCTTTGCCATGCCCAGCAACTCCCCGCCCCCCATTCCTGACAAGCTCCACAGAGGAAAACCGGCATGCAGAAAAATTAGGCTCCTCCACAGAGAGATAGGCCCTGGCCTATATCATTTCAGGGATGTGTGGACTGTGACTGTCTTCCTGTCCTTCACACTCAAAGGCATCCTTTGAAGACGTATTTCTAGAGTCCATGGAGAAAAAAAGATAGTGACTAAGTAAAGGAAAATCCTCTACCATTCTAAAAATACAGATAGTTTCCAGCACACCACAGTCCGATGGCATTGGGGAATAGCAGAATTAATTCTCAATACATATGCAACCCAACCAACCAGCGTCAACATGAAGTTGTGTTACAAGGAAAATCAGGGTTGTACCATGTGGTACAGAAAGTGTTAAACCCTGTGAAAGCAGAAAGTGTTTCAGGCAGATGGGGGCCCGCCCTCCAGTTGCTTTTCTTAAGGCAGGAGGAAAAAAGGAAAAGGAAATATGCAGGTGATTAAAACTTCTGGAAATAGAGCAGCTGGCATTGGCCTGAGGCGGCCCTCAAGTAGCATAGAGAGCTAAGAAAAGATTTAGGAAAATGCACACTCATGAATTACAGTTTGAGGGAAGAGAGTGGAGATCCTGTGGTAGGGCACACCCTGGAGGTGATGCTGAGCTGTCCACAGAGTGAGGTGGGCACGTGTGGCCTCACATTTGGTGAATTTGGAAAAGGGATGACTGCCCTAAATGCCAATATGGCTTCTCAGCTGAGAAGGCTGAATAACACCAATGAAATTGAAGCCACCCTGTTGGTCACCATCCTGTTTTCCTGCTGGGCACCGTTCTATCCCACGCCTGGCTTGAGCTTCTGCTATCACCTGAGGTGAGCACGGCCGGCATCCTCTCATGCACACTTGCATTTATTCATCCTGGAACTAGGAGAAAAGGGCTATTGAAGACCAGATCCATGCCTACGAATAGAACAGGATCATAAAGGCTTCCAGGGGCTTCCTTGCTGCAAGCAGACTCTTCCTATTCCTCCAAAAGCATTCTCCTCAATCAAAACTGATTGAATTGTCACCTCCATTCATAGTAGCAGATTTGAATAATTAATAGAGCCTGTTCTTTCTGTTAGACCTGTCCTCTATCCTAGACCCTTCCTAGGCTCTTCTTAAAGTTGAATGTTAATTTTTTTCTTTTTTTGGAGTGCAGCATGCTTTTAAAACAAGTACACATTCATTTGAGAAAATAATGGAAGATACTTAAAGCATAAAAAAAATTTACCCATGCAAAGCCACTGTTGACATATATATTCATGCAAGCACATATATGTTATTTATATGTAAATTTAAAATTTGTTGTAATTTTTAATTTTAAAAAGTCTTTCTGTACTTGAAGTGTGTTTTCTATAAACTTTTTTCTGCTAAAAAATGTTAATTTAATTTTTTTATGTTATCATATTTTTTCTACACTTATTTTAATGTCTAATATTATTCCACTTGTGATATATCATTTAACTATTTAAATTAATCCCAAATTTGAGGACCTTCCAGTTGTTCTGTTTTTTCATTATTATACACATCATGGAAGGAAATAATCTCTAAGCCAAATGATTGTGCAGATTCGAGATTACTTCTTTGGGATAAATTCCTTGAATTTGAAGTCCTGGTTCAAAGACAATACCAAATACTAAGTTTTCTAATATGATTTGTCTGTTTTTCTCCAGTAAAACTGAGCTAATGTATACTCCCACCAGCTTATATGAGAGGAACTGTTTTGATTATTTTGGGTTTTTTTCACTTTCACTAATAATTGGGCATTACATCTTTTAAAAAATGATAAAACTTTTTAAAAATTTATGTTTCTTAAGTTATTAGAAAAATGAGTATTTGTCATATAATTTCTTGTTCTAACAACTCACAAAGAAAGAAATAGCCATGTGAGAAGATTTCCTGAGTCTGGGGGTTCAAGACCAGCCTAGGCAACTTGGTGAGACCTCATCTCTACAATAAATCACAAAAACTAGCCGGGTGTGATGGCGTGCACCTGTAGTTCCAGTTACTTGGAAGGCTGAGGCGAAAAGATCACCTGAGTCCAGCAGGTGGTGGCTGCGGTGGCCATGAACGTGCCACTGCACTTCAGCCTGGGCGACAAAGAATGAGACTCCAACTCAAAAAAAAAAAAAAAGAAAGAAATAGCCAAGGCAATTATACTGTTGTTTCATTTTTTTCTCATTTATATATATTTGAGTGTAGTCTCACTGTGTCACCCAGGCTGGAGTGCAGTGGCATAATCATGGCCACCTCAGTCTGGACCTGCTGGGCCATGGAGATCCTTCCACTCAGCTTTCCAAGTAGCTGGAACCACAGGTGCATGCCACCACAACCAGCTAATTCTTTTGATTTATTGTAAAGACAAAGTCTCACCTTATTAATTTTTAAGAGCTTATTATATTAAAAATATTAGCCATTTGACTCTCGTTGCAAGTGTTTTCTGTCAGTTTATTATATGCCTTTCTGTTTTGTTTATGATTTGGCAATTTTTTTTATCTGTACCTTCTCTATTTTCTTCTGTTTCTAAAGGATTTTTTGGTCCATATTTTTATTTATATATGTACATGTATACACTCAGACATATACATATTTATATTTTTCTAGTACTTTCACGATTAATTTTTTACCATTAACTATTTAGCTGTCTAATTCAATTTACTTTTATATGTGAAAATCTAAACTTTTTTATTTTATTTATTTATTTATTTTTACACATTGTTGCCTGGGTTTTCCAGTATATTTTATTCTCCAGTGTTTCACATGCTACTTTTATGCATCTTTAGGCTGTTTCTGGCCTTTTAATTCTGTCCTGTTAGTTGTCCACCACTAATACATCCAGACCACCTTTTTTTTTACCTTAATATGCTATCCTTTGGTGACCTCTGTTTGCTTAACCAGTCTGCCATTGTTTTCTATTATTTGTTTTTCTGATTATTTTATAGATAACTATGTCTATTCAAGCAATGACTTTTTACATTTATTGTGAACTATATATCTGTTTCTTTAGAATGAAGCTCCTGAAGTGAGCTTACTGACCCACAGAGTCTAAGCATTTCCGAGGCTCATAATATATTTTGCCAAATTACTCTGCAAAAAATTTGTATCAATGGTTATACACAGAAGTAAAGGTGAAAACAATAGACACTAGGAACCCCAAAAAGGTGGAGGAAGAGAAGAAGGAAAGGGCTGAAAAACTGCGTATTGGGTTCCACACTTACTATTTGGGTGACAGATTCAAAGAAGCCCAAACCTCACCCTCATGCAGTGTATCCATGTAATGAGTCTACGCATTGACCCTCGAATATAAAATTAAGAAGAGAAAAAAAAGTTGTACCATCCTAGACTCTCACCAGCTGTCGGGGAGACCCTCTCTTGCTGGGCTCTTGTCAGCCTTACAGATCATAATTAAAGCACACATGTATATAACTTGGCTAATTTGCCAGATGAAAGATGAGATCTCATTAATTGCATTTCTTTTGCTTATGGTTTATTGCATAGACCTGGTCTCTTGCCTATTAAGTTAGCAGTGCTCAATTATCCTGTAGCAACAGTTGGCTGTGTTACATTCATCAGAATAGGATCTTAAGTCAAGCTGTTTTCATCTCTGAACCTGAAAAGGGCTTTTCCCCTTGGATTTAAGCCATACAATTTTTTTAGCAACACAGTTGCTTTTTTAAAACACTAAAAGCCGTATACTTCATTCAAATTTATAGCAACTGTCAAATCTCTTCATATAGTTCCAAGATTGGATTGTAACAATTTGACCTCTCAAATAAATTGAATGAGAGTTACTACCCAGTTTCCCAAAATAATTCAGAACTCAGATTACCCCAGAATTCAACTTAAATTAGAAAAACAGAGGAAATAGCTGAAAATGCCATCCATAAACAAAAACAAACACAGTCAATGTGTTTACAAGTACAATTTAAGTATCTACATGTCAAAAATGCCCACTTGGCTTACACAGTGGAATATGTCATTTGGTCACTGCTGTAGCCTCTAATGTATGAGAATAACTCACTGTTACCCTCAGACTTGAGGATCCTTGCCTAAGGGTGTCCTGTACTCGGACTCTAGAACACAGAGTTCTTCTTCCTTCCTGCTGTACTTGAGGCCTTGGGAATGGGATTATGGGGTCTTTGGAAATCGTGAGCCATAGAGGTATATAGGTAGTACTTAGGCACAATTGAAAATAGAACACCTCATTTTCTCTTCAATGTCAAGCTGTTGGTATATTTCATTGTGTAGAACTCTGTCATACTTGGGATTCTCTTAGTTTTTCCAGTCTGGTTGAAATTTCCTAATGCTACCTCTTGGCAATAAAGAGCTATTTAATCAGTGCTAGGCTCTTTAGAACTCAGTTTTTTTGTGTGTACAAATTGAGAAATAACAATGGGAACAATGACAAAATACTGCAGAGACATGTTCCTTCGTGGATTCCATTATTTATCAGAATATTACACAAGTCCCTGGGCACTAAGGCCTGGATCACTGGAACTCAGTCATAATCAAGGAGAGAGGAAGAAAAACATGTGAGATTCTAATAGCCTATGAAAACAGCTGTGCTAGCCAGGCACACTTGTAGGTAGTGGGGTTTCCTGAAGGGTGTTCCATTTCCTCTTCAGGTGTCTCACCAGGCACACTGAAACCATGGCCCTGTTGATGCCATTGTACAGTGATATCTTAAAGCCAGTGAGATAATGGAATAGAAGGCTGCTTGACATGGCTGGGTGACATATGGTAGCACTGTGTGTGTTGGACTATGTTGCTGTGGTCATAGAATAACTGTAACAAGTAGCCCATTATGTTGAAAAACAGATGACACATAAATAAGAAAAATCAGGAGTCTGTCATTCTTCCCTTTAAGTCACATTAATTAGAAACAGTGTCTTTATTGAAGGTGCCATTTGGGACCATAACAAAAAAATCTTATAGGGCTGTGTGTGTGTGTGTGTGTGTGTGTGTGTGCGTGTGCGTGTGTGTGTTGAGTTTCCTTTCCTCATGGCCAAAGAAACATCCAGCCTCTATGCGGGATGTCTTCCTCTATAGCAATAAAGAGAAGGCAAGTTGCTGTAAACTTCTTAGGAAGCCACTGGCACTACATGTGAACAGTCTTCAAAGTATTTCTACCCTTTGACAAAGTCCCAAAGAACCCATTGTAAATGTGGAAAATTTTTATTCATAAATACATTCATTTCTTTGCATGGAAAAAATTGCCCCATTGTTGGTCACTTTGGATAATTAAACCATGAATACTATTAATAATATGAAAATTTACCTATAATATCTTTAATATAGCTATGTAAAAATGGAAAAACCAATGTCTAGGAAATGAACATAGGAATGAGACTTTTTAAAGGCAAAAACCAAGTCTTATGTGCAAAAACTTATGTAGCTACTCTTAAGTTCTGAGCAGTTGTTTTAATTAATGTGATATTTTATTGTTTTATTACAAATTAGTAAAATGATACACAGAGGCCCAGGTTCAACTCAGCATCTTCTGTTGCTCTCATACTTGTAGTGATGTCTTTCTGTCTAGATCCATTTGAAGACAATAAAATATGTCTTGGTATTTCAGAAGAGCGCTCAATCTTATTATCGTATCCTTGAATTTTAAACAATAAACATGTTGTAATAGTCATGACAATGAGAAGCATGCCACCCAGAGACCTGGCGTGAATGACAACCCATTGGTGACAGCTCTGGGTTCCAGACCATTTGTCTGAGGTTGGATTTACGGTGCTGTCTATTGTCAGTTTACTCTCTACCTTGATATCCAAACTTAAGTGACCACATGCTGAAGGGGACATAAATTTGGAAAGCAAAGAAAAGGGAGGCTCTAAATGAAAAACTGTAAGGGGAAATAAACAGACCACAGATTTGGAAAGCACAAATAGTAAAAACTGGAATAAATGTTGTACAAAGTGAAGTTGCTCACCATGTTAAAACCCTTCACAGCCATGACAGTCTTCTCATAATTAATGCCAGAACAACAGCATTTTAACACATTCTGCTATACCACAAAAAATAAACATCAGTATTTTAGCTAGATTGTTAAAAATCCCCAACAAATTAGAAATGTCTACCCAGCTATATAAAATTAGCAATTTTGATCTGGGTAAAAGATAAAATGCAGAAATCATTGGACTAAGATATTTGAGTCTTTCTACATTTCCTCCTTGCTTCCTTCTCTCTCATTAGGAAAATAAACATGATAAGGTTTGCAAAGATAAATGTAGCCTCCTTTATTACTTGTATAGTTACCATATGGAATGAGATGAGGGTGTTAATAACCTTAGCAAAGAATAGAACTCCATTTTAAATGATCTGTACTTAAAATCACATTGCATTAAATGGGGACCTGGAAAATGGTGATTTAGGTCTTAAATCTCTTAAGACTTATGGCAGGATTTTTCTTTTTTTAATATTAAAAAAAATTGCTGAAACCATAAAATTCTGCATCAAGCTAATTATTTGCCAAATCATATCTTAATGAGTGGATGGTATAATTACAAGAGTTTGAAAGTCACAGAGAGAAAACTGTAAAGTGGGCTAATCACATTCAACTGACAAATGATTCAGGACGGGAGGATGTTTGACTCTAAATGTAGAATTTAATGATCTGCAAGGTCTCAAAGTCCAAAGAAACTAATGAACTAGCTTGGCTATTATTCGTCTTCATATGCCATGATTCTTGTCCTATCATGTAGGATGTTTTGAGCAATTATTAACTTACTACTTTTCAAGATGAAATGTAGAATGTACCTGAAGTCCTATAACTGACTTTGAAAGGAAAATGCCAATCAGACAAGCAAATAAATCTACCCCCTGAATTGAAAGAATAGATCAGAACCTCGACAGCTTCCAGAGTCTGTCTTGTCTTCAGTGCGCCTTTCATTCAGCCTCCACCTAGTCTACACTGACATCTCTGTGCACTGAGAACAGCTCTTCCTGGTAGGGATCAAGGAGCCCTGCTGGGTGTTTAACCATCAGGAAAGACTAACTGTTCCACACCTGTTTGGAAATGAGCATGGACTCATAGTCATAGAAAGACAAGATAGGATTTATGATGCAACTGAAGTTTAATTAGAAAATGTGATTGGCCATAATTCATCTCTTTCTCCTCCTCTTGTTCACCACACTGTCTCTCTCTGTTCTCACAGTCATTTTTATATGGAGAGTTGGGAGGAGGTAGAGTCCTGCTCTGAGTTCCATTGTCTTTCAGATTGGGATCAAACATGAACCTTACCAAGTACCATCTGGGTCTCGTCCTCACTCTGTGCTGTATTGTTGTTTTCTAGATTATTCAGGACAGAATATTCAAGCACATATCACGTAACAGTTTAATATGGAACAAACATCCTGGAGGATTGTTCGTGCTACCACAGTATTCATCTTACCTGGGAGATTTTCCTTACTACTATGCTAATTTAGGTAAGTCGATTCCTGCGAGGGCTGCCTTTCTTCACCCCCAAGACATCATACAGAATTCAAGCCCCTTGATTCTTCTGTCATGGGGTTTTTCTAACAGTCTGCATTGGAGACTGCTTTTTCTAGAGCCCTGTTATAAGTGGTGTAGCAAGTTCAAGAATTATAAGTCCAGCAGAGCATTGCAAAATGAAATAAACTACTTTCTTATCTGGGCAGCTGCACTCATATTTAGTAGTTATTCCTTTCTGAGAAATAGATTCCCCAAATTATAGATTACTTTGAACATGGCAGTGGCTTACTATGATTTTAAGTGTCATCATATACAGGATAGAGTTAGAAGAGCTTTCCCTAATTTTTTTTTCACTATCTGAAAATTTCTATTCCATACCAGAGAAAAGCTGAATAAGGGAGAAGAGAAATAACTAAGAATATGTAGCAGGGCAGGTGGATTTATTCTTTCAGCATGTGTTGTAAGCCTTTCATGTGCTGTGCTAATGTACTGCTGGATGCTAGAATAAAAAGTTAAGAAAAATGTATCCTCTGCTCTCAAGCAGCTTTTAGTCTAATCTTGGTGGGAAGAGGGAACAACAGAGGACTAATCTCTCCCAAAGGCCATAGCCACTGCCTAAGATGTTTACAACTGTGGAACCCCAGTTTATCTCGTGTTAGGGACATCTTGGACATATCCCTCATTGACAGTTCCAAACTAGAGAAATTCTGGGTTAGTAAACATCTTTCTTTTTTTTTTGAGTTGGAGTTTCACTTTGTCACCCAGACTGGAGTGCAGTGGCTGCTCCTGGCCACCACAGCCTCGACCTGCTGGGCTCCGGCGATCCTTCTGCCTCAGCCTTCCAAGTAGCTGGAACTACAGGCACGCGCTACCACACCCGGCTAATTTTTTTGACTTATTGTAGAGATGAGGTCTCACCAAGTTGCCCAGGAGGGTCAGTAAACATCTTTCAAGTTGACATGGCCATAAGACTCAAGACCTTCCTCCCAATGCTATTGTTATCCATAACAATTTCACCCTTTTGAAACTTGTACACACAGAACTTGAAACTGATAAGATGAAACTTAAAGAAATCATGGCCTTAAATGTAAACCAGTGTTGTGAACCTTTGAAGCCAGACCAAACATGCTATGGGGACCATATCTAATTCAGTGAATGGTCTTCTTGGATAACATACATAGAATATAGTCATTGTCAGATTGAGGCAGACATTGGTAGGAATCTCAGTGTATTTGTGCAGAGAGGTGAGAGCTGCATTTGGAGTTAGCACATTTGAGATATGTAAGTGATGCTTCTTAAGCTATGACAGGAAAATCTACAAGTGGTGACTTGTTTCTGCTGTTAGGAAGGCAATCGCTCAGATGTGTTTATTCTCCTCACTAGGCAAGACTTTGAATGTGTATCTAGATATTGGGAAGGTTAACTTCTTTCTGACATACAATTAAGGTGCTGCTGGATGATATGATCTTCCCTGCAAAACATTTGTATAATCCCTTAATATACATAGTCTGATTCTAACCTTTATCCCCTCTATAGCAAAGCTTTACTTGAATGTCCTTGTATTTTCTTGTCCACATTTAAGCTCCTAAAGTGCCAAATTAGTGGGTCTAGACTAATGAAGTGTTAAAAGACTCTTAACTTGTCTCCAGTTTCTCAGTGAGTTCTTATGGAAAAACTCACTGGGGCGGCCTTCTTGTCCTTTGTACTGGTGGCAGTGGTGGTTTTTGCAGGTTTATGAATATTTTCTTCCCAGAGCTTCAAAGTTCACCACTGGCAGAAGTCTGCATCACATGTTCTTTTGTTTGTTTTTTCTCATCTGTGCACTGGTATCCCAAGAAGAGACTCTGGGAGCATGCCCCTCTAAAATGATGATGATGGTGGGGGGTGTTGAGGGCTGTGACGAGGACAGCAGCTAACACATATTGAGTGCTTGCCATTTGCCAAGTCCTGCTCTAGGTGCTTTGAGTGCATTCACTTATTTAGTGTAATTTTCACAACAGCCCCATGAGTTTGGTATTGGTGCCCTTGGCCCTTTTCACAACCATGGGAACACAGAGCTAAGTATCCTTTCCAAGGTCCTGCCACCACTGCATGGTAGACTGGATTCCGACTGGAGAGCTGGACCCTGGATGTTGTTCTCTTCACCTGTCCCACTAGCAAGTAATCACATATGAGTCACTCCTGCTCAGGGAAAACCCTCTTATGACTACAAACAAGACACATACAAATGCGCAAATGCTCTGGGGGAGAGCATATTGTGTTATGAAGACAGAAGGACTAGAGAGGACACTTTCTTGAGAGACAGGGGTGTGTGTGTGTGTGTGTTTATCTAAACAGCTGAAGGGAGATCAGAGGAACCTCACCAAGGGAGGCGAAAGAAGAACCTAGGATGGACAATTATCTAGAGTGTACTGAGGTCCCTAGACTCAGGCAGTGGCTGATGAGCAACTTGTCACCTTGTGCTTGTCCTGCTGGGGCCTAAGAAGTGAAGAAAAGATGCACTGGGGGAAGCATCAGCTCCAGGCAAGGCGGTGGCACAGAGGAGGAATGTCCTCTGTCTTGCCTTCCATCATCTTACCGGGCTCCGTTCTCTTTTATTGCAGGCTTAAAACCCCCCTCCAAGTTCACTGCAGTCATCCACGCGGTGACCCCCCTGGTCTCTCAGTCCCAGCCAGTGTTGAAGCTTCTTGTGGCCGCAGCCAAGTCCCAGTACTGTGCCCAGGTAAGTGGGTGACAGGACAGTGCCTGCCTGCTCCAGCCCAGCATCATGCCTTCTCCTCCTCCTCATTTGTCACGCCCTCTCCATCTTCTTAGAGGTTCTTGGGAGTGAACTCTTGCATAGGGCAGGGATGGGCTGCAGAGAGGCCTTTGCACTGGTGTAGGGTCAGAATGCTTATCTGATACACCAACACACTGTCTAAAAGATATTTAAGGGGGGAAACAAAAAAACCCCAAAATTTATTTATTAAAAATTGCGTATTTATTCTTACATGTTTAAACTTCAGTCACCTTCAAAGTTCTCTCTGTTTGATGCAATACACCTATTGAGACACTTTTTCCTCTGCTCAAAACAGTCTTTGAACTCATCAATTTTGATTCCTTTTAGTGCTTTGCCATTTTTTGTTTCACCTCTTCTACATTAGGAAAACATTTCCCTTTGAGGACTTTTTTTCATCTGGGGAAACAAAAGTCACTTGGGATGAGATCCGGTGAATAGGGAGGGTGGGGCATGGGGGTCATGCTGTTTTTGATCAGAAACTGCTGAACACTCCAAGTGGTGTGGGCAGGTGCGCTTGTAAATCACCCATCTTGAAATGGGCATATGTGTTCAAAGAATCTCTAAAAAATATTCACTGAAGCCAAATGCAGCCTCTCACAACAATGCTAGCTAGTACAACTGATGCCAATGGGTTCCTAGAATACTTACCTAGAGGGGGAAGCTTGTACTACAAGGGGCTCGCCCTCCAAAATATAATTCAAGTTTTTGGGGGATTCCCACTCATAAGATCATGATTTCATTTCTAAATGTTCTAAATGTCAAAATGAGAAAGCAGCGTTTGAAAGGCCACTGGAAGGACCCAAAAAACTGTTTCACTGGAATAAACAGACTTGTTGGTGTCAGAAAGTGACAACACCCAGCACCTGTGACTGATTATAAAATCGGAAGCAGAAGATTCTCTCTGTGGTAATCATGTTTTCTGCTTCAGTATCACTCTCATGCCCTCATAAGGGTTTTTCTGATTTGGGAATTCATTTATACACAAAGGTTTACAAACCAGAGAATTAAATCACAAAGTGTGCATTTGTGAACTAAGTACTTTTATAGGAAGTTATAAAGTCATATAAAGTCAGAACATTCTGGAAGATGCAAACATGAGCTCATCCTCATTCTTTCTTGAATTCGTTTACTTCTCCCACGTTGCCTGGTGTGATGCAAGTTCGGGACAGATGTTTAGTAGACATTGTATTTAATTGGATCAGAGGTGTCATCTCACTCACCATCATGAGATACAGGAATCCAGGGAAACACTATACTAAATTCCAGCCACCCTGGAGTTACGTCTTTTCCCTGCAGCTTTTCCCTGGACATGGGTTCTTTGGTTGCTCTTTCCATCCTCTCTCTCACCATTGAAGTGGTAGGGTCTGGAGGTCATGTGGGAGCAGGCTCACTCAATGCATAGCCTTGATGTCTACCGTTCTGTCTGCTGAGACTTCCAGCTCCTCATTCGTTCTGCTTCTGGAAAGAGGCTTTGGACTGGAGCCTCCATGAGGCAACTACCCCAGCCATCTAACAGTGCCCATTTATTTCAGATCATAGTTCTATGGAATTGTGACAAGCCCCTCCCAGCCAAACATCGCTGGCCTGCCACTGCCGTGCCTGTCATCGTCATAGAAGGAGAAAGCAAGGTAGGACCCCAGGGGACTCTTCATTTGTCCATAGGGCACACTGGTATTGGCCCGGGATGTCACCCCATCCCTGGATTAGTTTGTATAAAACCATACTTGTCTCAAAATGTTCTTTGCTTTGACAGTTGAAGGCTTTTGAGTCAAGGAAACATGGGTCTTGATGCTGACTCATGTGTGGCATTGTGGCCTTGTGTGTACAGTTCACCTCTCTGAGCCTCAGTTTCCTCATCTACAAAATGGAAATGTTGTCTGAATTGTACCATGTTCCCTCCTGTTATGTTTTGTCTTTGACTTGACCACCTCTCTCTAACTCTTCGTCTCCGGTTGTCAACATGCCCACACATCCTTCCAGCCCCTGTTCACATGCTACCTCTCCCTGAAATGCCTTCCACTTTGGGCATGCAGAGGTGATCTCCTTTTTCTCAAGCTTCTGTCTGTTGCTTCCTTGGAGATCTTGGCCATTGTGAAGGAAGCAGTTGCTACTAAATGAGGTTGAGATTGGTGTGGTTCCCAAGGGGTCAGGTCACGAGAGAGTGGCTCGCATGAAGTAAAACACCTTCGAGACAGAATGGCAAATTATCACTTGATGAGGTTCAACCATCTGAGATCATCATTTGACTCACCAGAAGCGGCAGTTTCTCATGGTTTGGCATAATGAGAATTGTGATGGTCACGTGGACAAGATGACTGGGGCATTATCTGTTCCATTCCCATGTGAGTGCCTGCTGGGTGCTGCACAACAGGCTTGAGACATTGTGGGAGATTTGACACTGTGGCTACAGCATCACAGGCTGGAGTCAAGCAACCTGTTTATCATACACTGGAATAGACACACACCCCCTTGTAAGCTCATCTCTCCTTAGGCGTGGCTTCACCAGAGTCACCAGTGTGCAGAGATCTCCTGCTGCAACACCTGCACCCACCTCCCCATGGGAGAGCATTTCACAGGGATAGCAATGTCCAGTTCCAGTGCTCGAAGCCACAGTGTTCACATGCATGCCATGAACTTGAACTTGGCATTCTTTGTTTTTAATGCTTCCATGGGTCCAGGAGACCAGCTGTCCTTCTGGTAGATGTGTCTTTCTTTGGCTGTGTCGGGATATTCAGACAGGTCCCAGACTGCCCGATGGCCTGGGAGCCATTCTGGCTTCTTGAGGTAGCAACACATATTCATGCTCTGTGTCAGTGGTTGATTTTGTGTTTTGACCCTTGGTGAAAAGAAACTCCATGCCTTTCTGTATAAAAGGGAGATGATGATAACAGTGCCTTTCTCATGGTCTTTCGCAGATGTCTCCCATAGGAGCTTTGCTTATCCCAGTCATGTCTGTGTACCTGCTACCATGGCCATGGAAAGGAGCCCTGCACGTTCTCTGCCTACCCCCACTCCTAGTGCCCTGGCCCCATATCCCAGAAAGTGCATGCATTCAAGGCTAAAGGCTCAGTGTTCCAGGACCCATGTTAAAGCACAGGCCCATCTTGAGGATTAGATGAGAGATTACCCATGTGGTGCCAGCTCTTTGCCCCTTACGTGTATACCAAGGGGTTAGTGCACATCAGCTGCCCTTCCAGGAGACATCATTCTGTTACAGTGTCTGTGATGGGCTCCAGACTCAGGCTTACTTTTGTGGGACCCAAGGCAAGTTACTTGATCTCTGTGCCTCAGTTCCCTCTTCAGTAGATGGGTACCATCACAATACCTAACTCACAGGAGACCCGGCATGATGCTGTACATGGAAATGACACTGAGAAGTGTGGGCATATCATAGGTTCTCCATTGGTCTTAACTATTAATCTGTGTTTTGTAGAATTGTTTGTGTACATTGCACCTGCCCTCTGTCTCCCTACCAGCCCAGGCAGTAAACTTCTTGAGTCGTGGGCATTTCCTGGACATATTTGCTCATTCTAAAGGAGTTGGGCTCTCACAAGGTAACAAAGGATTTCTCACGTGAACTAGCAAGAAGTACCAGGACCAGCTCTGCAAGTGCACTGGCCACTCTCATGCTGGCCTGTAAAGGAGGGCAGGTGGGGCAAGGTGTTTCAGAGAAGCCTCTGGAATCGGAGAGCAGCTGGCTCAGGGCAGGGGTGTGTGTGGGGGGGTGCTTTCTGCCTCTGTTGTTGCAGCAGCTTTAGGAAAAAGAAAAGGGATCCTTTTAAAAGCAATGGTTGGGCCGATGGTAGGCAGAGCCCTGCGTCCTCCACATTCTCCACTTAAAACTCTAGCCTTGAATTTAAAATGGATGTTTGCTGTTTTGGCTACAAAACTCTGTTTTGAATTTATGGGCCTTGTCTCTGCAGTTTTCCCCCATAGGCTTAACAAGGGAAAGGTCAGGGCATCGCTAAGCTGGCAACTAATGGTTTCTGTGTTGGTCGGTGGACGTGTAAACACTATCAGGAGACTTGCTGCAGGCAGAGATTTCTGAGTGCTGGTATATATGGGGCTGCTGAGCACTCTATATTTCCTTTTATTTCAAAAGCCTGAGAAAGAAAAAAGGAAAAAACCTGACCCGGTGACAGATGTGCAGGTGCAGCCCAGGGCCGTGTGGGCTAGAGACACAGCCCTCGGACCTGGGAGAGAATGGGAGCAGGTGCTTTCCACTCTCAAGGCCCCAGGTGCTCTGGTAGCCCCAGGACAAGTAACCCCACTTCAGACCAGGTCTGTGAATGCCCCGGTGCCCAGGTTCAGATCTGGGGAGCATGGGCCCTCGGCAGCTGGTTAGGTGTCTCCTTTTCCCCCTTCCCTTTATCTGCAGGTCTCCTTCCTCCCCTGGCCTCTGTGTCTTCCAGGTAGACGGCAAGGGTGAATTCAGAGATGTGTCATAACCAGGAGCATAACTTCCCAAGGAAGGTAGTGGACATATGCGTGTGTGTCCTAAACTCACTTTTGAAGGTCCTTTCCAAATGGAGACAGGTATAGCCCAGTGGCCAAGGGGCTCTATACTGTCACACCATCTTGAGGGACATCCTGCATCCATCTTGGGCAAGATACTTTCTGTGCCTCAATTTCTGCCCCTAGAAAATGGGATCATGATAAAGGTGAAATGAGATGATGTATGTGGACTTAGGGCATTTTCTGGCACTTAGTAAATGTTCAAAAGAGTGAATGTTAGTTCTTCTTACGGTATCGGCATTCTATGGTTAGTTTTCTATGGTTCATTCAACACAGAGGTTCAAGTTATGACTATCACAGGGTGGCCTCTTTAGCTTCAGTTGTTCCAGATGATCACCTGGTTCCCAAAGCGCCTACCACACACACATACACACATACACACACACACACATGCACACACACACGCACACACACCACATGCAGCTCACCTTGCCTTATTCTAGAACTGCCCAGACTTTATTCACATACCACCTTCTTCAACATTTTTCCTAACTTATGGTCACATGCACTGTTATTTAATGTTTGTCTTTAAATCAGCTTACTTTTCATTGTAATGATGTTATTGGTAGGTTATGCTGTCATATGCTGTCATTAACATCATTGTCAATGATGTTATTGGTAGGTTATGCTGTCAACCCCTGATTGCTCTGACTACTGATCTCCATGTACATGTGTGTTCTAATCTGTGCTAAAATGAAGACCCACTGGCATTTTCGGTGTGTGTCTGACATCTTCTGTGGCAGTCTGGCCTTCTGTGTGTGTGTCCCATACGTGGAGCTAGCATCCCAGCCGTGCACTCTTTCCCAGCATCTGGTGCTGGTCTGTCCCCTGTGCCTTGGCACCTCTTGGGTCCTGTCTTGAATGCTGCATTTCTGATTGTACCCATGAGCCCCTGCCTATCAAGGTCCTGCCAACTGTTACTTCTTCTGTGAGTTCCTGCCCGTCAAGGTCCTGCTGACTGTCATCTCTATGAGGTCTCCTCTGCTCTTCTGAACTGCTGGTGGTTGCAGCTTCTGGCTTCCTGGAATTTTGTACCAAGCCAAGACTGGCTATCTGCTTCTTAGCCCCCTCTACAGACTATGAAGTCTTCAAAGACAGGGAATAGATCTTATTTATCTTTGAATCCCCTTTGACCAGCAAGTTGCCCAGTACACTGTAGGCACCCAATGGTTGTTTAACAAATAAGTATATATTGATGGGAGAGCAATGTCTTTCTGTGCTGAGGGGCGATGTGGTAGTAGAGCATTCTTTATGCAGGTGAGGATGGGGGAGTTTTCCTGAAAGCAAGACTCTAAAGTGACCCCTTTTTTTCTCATCTCCTCCCTCCTGCCGACTGTCTACTGACTCCCCAGGTTATGAGCAGCCGTTTCCTGCCCTATGACAACATTGTAACAGATGCCGTGCTCAGCCTTGATGAGGACACTGTGCTTTCCACCACGGAGGTAAGACCCCCCTCCCCCGAAACAGGTGGGTGGGTCCTCAGACAGTACCCTGAGTCCTAGGGTGCCCACACTTCTCGTGCCCTTGCCTTAGCAGAAGTCGGGAATGTTTTCAAAGCTGCCCACAGAGCTGGTTTTCATGAGCCCGGTTCCTGTCGGCCCCTCACCATTCCCTGACCCCTGAGGCGGCCACTCCCTACTAATGGGCCCTGCATCACTGCTCAGCCCCATCCCCCGGCCTGCCACCTCTTGTCTCTAACAGTGCGCCCACTAGTGTGAGCAGGTGTGCAAGAGCAAGGGGAAGCTAGGGCACCTGCTTGGCACAATCCTGACCCTGTGCTGTTAGAGCCCACTGGCTTCTCTGTCCTCTGGCCTCCATTAGACACACGCTACTCTGGATTCTTAAGGCAGCTTTTCTGTCTTGGTTTAAAGTGCCCATTTTCTTTCACCCACACAAGAGCACATGGTCTCCTTTAAGGCTGAGATAGAGATCCTGCCATCCCAGATGTTCAGGTGTTTGTGCCAGAAACAAGATTGCCCAAAGAATGTGTGAGGAGGAGTGAAGGAAGAGGGAAGACAGACGTGGGAGAAAACCAATTTTTACAACTTGAATGAGTACTGATCTCCAGAACCTTCCTTTATGCCATCGAGGGTACCAAAGATCGCTCTATAAAAATGGAGTCTGTCAAAGATACGTTGTTAAGGTGGCTGCTAATAAGTATGAAGATTTAACCACTTGCACCCCTCTTTTTTTCCCTTTTGTTCATCATCATTTTCCTTCCCATTTTAACATCCGCACTGACCAGCCTGCACTTTCCTGGACACTAGTCTGGGGCTGATGGCCACAGAGCTGGTCCTCAGTGTTGACCTGGGCTAGTGAACTCTGTCTCTTAAAATTCTACCATCTGTCCCCTTCTGTCTGATGGAGGTGCATGAATGCTATGTCCAAAGGCACCTAAATAACCCCAGGACTAAACATCCCAGGCCTCACCTTGTTAAAGGCTTTCTGTGCAGCCAAAGCTCTAGAAGTACTTGTTGAATGGATGGTGGAGGTGCCACGGTTGGGATTCAAGGTGGATATGGCCAGTTGGGTTGGGCATAGGTCGACAGGAGGAGGCTGCTGCGGGGAAAGGCAGGCTCAGCATCCAGAGGGCTCAGCAGCTGTGAATGCAGCCTGGGCACTGCAGTTCGCATCTTCATGCCACTGCCTGCACAGGCAGTGGGCATGACAGGAGCACGTTCATTCAACACATGTTTATGGAGCGCTTTCCTTGTCCTGCTCTCCAGGCTGGGTACTTTGGCTACAGAGCTCTCGCCTGCACCCATCTGAGTCCTGGCAGCAAACAAGATTCAAGTCAGATGATTCAGACCCGGGTTCCTTCGGGGGATGTCAGTGGGGCTAAAGGACCCCACAAAGAGGATGAGGTACCTTGGGGGGGGCAGCAAGAGTAGGAGGCAGTTTCCCCTAGCCCTGAAGGAGTGGGAGAAGGAACTGGTGCCTTCTGAGGCCCTGGGAGCCAGCACGAGGAGGGAGAGGCCATGGAAGGACGTGGCCATGCCTGAACTCCGGTGCCAGCGTAGGGAGGGGGCAGGCAGGAGACACACCAACCCCTCTTTCTGTTCTGCCTCATTTGCCTCCCGGCAACTCCCATTGACCTAACCCAGCAGACACCTGCCAGCAAGGAAGATCAAGTGGGGTAGTCCATGGGACTCTGTCATCCCAGGGTGTGGAGCAGGGCAGGAAGAGTAGATGGTGGATTTTAAAGGACAGATACCAAGTGGCACATTGCAGTGGTGCAACACATAGTCAAGACAGCTGCAGTGTGCACCTGACTTCTGCCCTGTGACTTGGCTTGTCCATTTCCCAGACACGAGGCCATCAGTCTCACCCAAGGGCTTGCTTTTCCCTGTCCCATGGTGAGGTAACGCTCTGCTGCTGTGATGCATCCTCTAGCTGGTAAATTTCTTTTCAAAGAATAGCAATTCCAACCCCTAGCATGCTGGGAGGGAACATGTGTTATATGTGAAGTAATTAGAAGTCAACGTGGGTTGAAAATTATATGTAAATTTAAGAGGTTGGCAGTCTGGTTTGCTTCTGCGGCTGATCAGTGGAGTGGCTGTGTTGCCTAAAATGGTCGTGGCTAAGGATTTCTCTTTTTTAGGTGAATAGATGTTGGTTCGTGTTTTTTCTTCTCTAAGGAATCTTCACTTGTTTAAATGTCTCTTTGTAGCATTAAGGATAAATTTTTAAACAGCATCCTCTAAAGAGTCTTACAGTTGGTTTATAGTTATTTACATTTATCTGGATTGCTACAAACCCTCCAAAGAAAACAGATGTTGGTTTTTGAGAGAAAAGGCCAGAAGCCGACCTTTACCTTCTTTGATGTGTTAATGATGTGCATGGAAGCTGAGCTATCACCAGAATCAGAGTTTTATCTGAATTTACTTTTGAGTTCCTTTGAAATGACTTGAAACAGCTTTAAGATAGTAAGAAATTCATGTGATAAAAACACCCTATTGGGCTCTGTAGTACTTGCCAGTGCATGTGTTCCCTTTTCAAAGAATAATGGAAAGCCCTGAGGAGTGCTGGCAGCCAGGCTGACCCTCTGATACAGGCTGCGCCATACCCCATCCCATCAGTGGGTGCCATCAGGATTGACCACTAGTGAGGGCATGGAGGTCGTCATAACCTCATTCAGTCTTTTGGCAAATGCTCTTCGTCCCTGCTGTCTTTTAACTTTGAGATGGCATGCTTCCCACCAAGCTTTGTTAATGTATGTTCCACCACTCTACATTCTTACCCCGATGTTATAGTTTTGAGGAACAAGCCATATTTTAAAGTCTTTCTTATCTTAAGATAGAGCAGTATACTTGGGTTTTCCAGAGAAACAGAACCTATGAGAGAGAGAGAGAGATAGGTAGATGGATAGATGAGACATCAATAGATCATTAATAGAGAGGATAGAGATGGATGGATGGATGGATGAATGGATGGATGGATGGATGGGTAATAGGTAGGTAGGTAGAGAGAAAGAGAGATAGGGAGAAAGATAAGAGGGATGGATGGATAGATAGATGATGGATAGATGGGTGGTAAGAAGATAGGTAGGTAAGTAAGTAGATAGGAAGGAAGGAAGGAAAGAAGGAAAGAGAGAAAAAGAGAGAGATAAACCCTGGTTGACATTTCCCAAGCTTTTTGCCACGCTGTCATGCCACACCTTCTATACCTATTTAATGTTTTTCTTCAAGTTGACTACTTGAAAAAAATTAACCTCATCCTAGGTAAAAATGTCAGTGAAATCCTGGGTCTGATTGCTGGCTATGTTATTTTCTAACAAACACTAAAGTAAAAACATAATTGTTAAAATGAAATAGGATTTGCATTGAGCCATATAAAAATATTTCATGTATACAAACCATCTTTCGGAAACACTGGCCTGGGGTGAAATTTAAAGACCCCTTTGTCTTCGAAATTCTTGAGGCTTAGTTAGAAGTTACTATTTTTGTAAACAGCCATAAATTCAAGTTTTTATAAAAACCCAATTTAGTACCAACTTGGCTACATCACCATGAGGCATCCAGATGGGGAGGCAGTTTCTGGGGTATCTTTGTGGGGAGAGCATTTCTGGATGAGACTGGCCCTAAGTCTGTGACCTCAGTAAAGCAGTTATCCTTCCCCCAGGGGCAGGCACCGTCTACTCAGCAGAGCAGATGTCCTCCCTAAGGATGGGTGCCATCAACTCAGCTCAGGGCCTGAACATGAGAGGCTAGGAAGAAAGAATCTACTCTTTTTCTTGCCTACTGAGCTGGGATGTGGGTCTTCCAGGGACTTCGACTGGGATTTACACCCCTGGCTCTATTGTGACAATAGTAACAGCAGACAATCATAGAATGTTCATATCATATAATACTTGCAGCGTGACTTGCCCAGTCACAGGTGCTTGTACATTTTAACTCATTCTGGGATGGAACTGGGACGGGCCTCTGCCCCACCCCACTGGCATCTCTCTTCACACATACCTGCCGACTGCCAGACCTTGTGAGTTGTCTGAAAAATCCGAGATAAGCAACGTTTTACCACAAATCTTACTCAAGAAGACTTGACCCCTCTACCAGCATGTGCGCAAGTCCAGAAAAATGACTAATCCGAACCCCTTGCCTTGTTATGATACTAAAATTCCCATCCCATGCAGGGCTTATCTACCATTTTTTACACATGCGACTTATGCAGAAGTATGTATCTACACTGTGGTTGCAAGTCCCTCCCTAATCATGCTGACACACCTTTATTTATTTTACTTTACACCTCTTTCCTTATCTAGTGAAAGGCTCCAGCCAGCCTCCTTTGGAGGAGCCAGCTATAAAATTCAATGCATCCGTTTTGGAGCATATAATTCAGTACACTAACAATGTCGTGCAGTCATCACCTTTGTCTTCTTCTAAAATATTTCCACTCAGGAAGCCCTTGCTTTCGTTCAGGAAAGCCTGTGCCCACTTAGCGTCTCCCCCAGCCTTTGGTGACCATCAATGTGTTTTATGCCTGTGAATTTGTCTGTTCTGGACCTTCCTCCACATGAGATCACACTGTGTGTGGTCTTTTGTGTCTGGCTTCGTTACTCAGCATAGTGTCTTCAAGGTGTATGCGTGTTATATCTGTGAACAATAGTTCTCTGAAAAAAAATTGAGATGAAAGAGACTTTACTCCAGTGAGCAGTTTGCAAGCCAGAGAGACGCAACCTTCAGTACAAGATGAAAAAGTGTTCAGGAAAACAAAGAGGCGATTTTGTTGTTTTGTGGGGAATAGTCTGGAGTGCAGTGGTATGCTCATGGCTTACTGCAGTCTTGAACTCGTGGTTTCAAGTGATCCTCCCACTTCAGCCTCCTGTGTAGCTGGGACTACAGGTGCACGCCACCTCACCCAGTTGTTTTGCTTTTTTTTTTTTTTTTAAATAGAGACAAGGTCTTATAATATTACCCATGCTGGTCTTTAACTCCTAGTCTCCAGTGATTCTTCTGCCTCAACTTCCTGCCTCTCTTTTTCATAGAGAAAGTTTTCACCTAGGTTCCCACTCAGGTACAATTAAGGGAAGCAAATTTGTTTACTTTTGATTGGCTAGCACTAGTTGAATTCTGACAGGTCAATTCAGGTCAGTCTATTGATTGATTTTGGGCGCCGTGAACAAGAACAGCTATGAAAGTCCCAAAGTTAAGCACACATATGGGTTTTCCAGGAATGCCAAGTAAGTGTGTGACCTCCAGTCAGCAACTGACTGCTTGGCTCTGTTGAATTTAGGTTAAGTTGGCCATTCAGGATGCACCCTGAAGGACTGGCTCCCTCAGGGTTCACACGGCCATGTGACACTTCACTCCTCTCTGCAGCTAGGTACTGTTTCACTGAATGAGCACATCACACTGTTCATTGGTTGGTGGAAGGTGGGTTGTTTTCACCCTTTGGCTGTTGTGAATAGTGATTTGCACTGCTGGTCAGGGCAAAATCACTGCCCTCTGAGAGGGCAGAACCTGGGCTTAGCATCACTCAGAACCCTAGCCGCCACCACAGTCCTGCGACTCAAAGTATTGGTGAAGTAAATGAAATGTCCATGTTTATTGCTTATCAAAGAGAGATGGGCTCATGCTGCAGAGTGAATTGTAACCTGTTTGAGAAATCAGTTGCTATCAATTCTGGAGCCACAGAGCCCAGAGGTTATGATACAGTACACATGAACTTTGAAACCGGGTTGCCCGAGATCAAATCTTGGCTCTGCTGCTTTCTAGCTCAGACAGATAATTTGAACTCTCCTATGTCTTGGTTTCCCTTTTCATGAATTGAAGTATGTGCAGGTACGCACCTCACAGGGTTACTGCGAGGATGGAATTTTTACTGACCATGGGTGCCTGGGCTCTCATGGAATAGAAGTTGACACAAGGCCAAACAGATTCCCAGACAGGGCTTCACTGGGGGTATGTACAAGGGAGACTGTGCAGGAGGAAGACTCCAGCTGGCTTCTCCAAAAGAGGCTGGCTGGAGCCTTTCACTAGATAAGGAAAGAGGTATAAAGTAAAATAAATAAAGGTGCGTCAGCATGATTAGGGAGAGACTTGTAAGCACAGTGTAGATACATACTTCTGCATAAGTCACATGTGCAAATAATGGCAGGTAAGCCCTGCCTGGTATGGGAATTTTAGTATCATAACAAGGCAAGGGGTTCGGATTGGTCATTTTTCTGGACTTGTGCACATGCAGGCGGAGGGGTCAAGTCTTCTTGAGTAAGATTTGTGGCAAAATGTTGTTTACCTCAGATTTTTCAGACAACTCACAAAGTCTGGCAGTCGGCGGTATGTGTGAAGAGAGCTGTCAGTGGGGTGGGGCCAAGGCCCGTCCCAGTTCCATCCCAGAATGAGTTAAAATGCATAAGTACCTGTGACTGGGCACACTGCAAGCATTATATGATATGAACATTCTATGATTGCTGTTACTATTGTTGTAATTTGTATTTTCTGCTTATTATTTTTGTTTATCATTCATCAAATCATAAAAAGTCAGAAGTGAATATACTCGTTGGAAAGCAGACTCCTTGCTAACTGCACGTGATAGTAGGTTCAGAAGTAGCTGGGAGGGTTCCTCTACCACAGGCAAGTCTCTTGGCTGCCTTTCCTCTCAGATGGCCTGTGGCCTGGTGTGACCTGACCCCACTTATTCTTAGTGATTTGCACAATGAATGTTTTTTCCTTAGCTTCCTGTCACTGTGCATCTTCAACCCTGCAAGGCCAGAATTATTTGTTCTTTATGAATTTCTGTTCTGTCTTTCTCATAGAACTTGTGTTCTTATAAAAACACATTGCTCTTGCTCTTAAGAAGATGCTTTGCTTTCCTTCGTTTTGGCTCTGATACGCGCTGGTCGGGATATGTTCTGTGTGTTCATTCCCTGGATGCACACAGGAAATCTGCTCTCATTTGTACAACAGATGCGTTTGCGCCTCGTGTGAGTCAACAGTCACATGCTCTTTGGAGAGAGGGGAGACAACTAACTGCTTTTTTGACTTGTTTTTTAGCTTGAACAGACGGGGTTTCCAAAGGACAGATCCGCAAATTATTTTTTTCTGTCTTTCATTTCCGCACCCCTCTGAAGTTTGTTTAACAGAAAACATTAAAATGTGCATAATTATGGGGCAGAATGTCAAGCAGTCACTTTAATTTGCCAGTGAACATGCAGAATCCATGATTCACCACAGCCCTGAATCTGGCATCAGGAGGTAGCTGGGGAGGTCGCATTGCGTTGACACCCGTGGCCACCATTGATGGCGTGTTGGCTTGTGTTCCTCCTGCAGGTGGATTTCGCCTTCACTGTGTGGCAGAGCTTTCCCGAGAGGATCGTGGGGTACCCTGCACGCAGCCACTTCTGGGACAATGCCAAGGAGCGGTGGGGATACACGTCCAAGTGGACCAACGACTACTCCATGGTGTTGACTGGAGCGGCCATCTACCACAAGTGAGCAGCGGATGTCGAGCGTGGGTCTCACAAGCTTCTCATGTTGGCTTCTGGCAGCTGCATGAGTAGGAACTCGACCAGAGCTCACTAACACTAATGGAAATCATTGTGTGGCCCTGCCTCAGTTCTGCTAACGTGGCAGACGTGTGTTTCTGAAACCATTGAAACTTCTTGAGGTGTTGCATCCCAGAGATTGTGGTAGGGTGGCGTTCACAGCTGGCCTGAAGGATAGAATCTACTTGGAGCGTATCAGATCTCTAGATATTTAGAATAATGACAACAAAAGTGAAGACTTAGCTGAGCACCCCGTAGGCACTCTTCAAGGTGCTTGGATTGGCCACTGAGTAAAACAGAACAAGTTCCTTGCCAGGGAGCGCTCATGTTCTAACAGAGAGACATGTGATGACATAGCATGTTAAGGAGAGCGGTGACATAGCGGTAAGCCAGAGTTGAGAATAGGATCAGGAGGCGGAGGACGGGGACAGGGCAAGTGGAGGTGGCCAGGCTCATCCTCTGGAGCAGGTGAGATTGGAGCTGAGAGTTGGAGGAGGAGAGGAAGGCAGCCAAGAGGATTTCCACAGCCAGAGTGTTTGGCATTGGAGTGGCTGGAATGAATGCCCTGAGGCAGGGTGCTAGGGGAGCAGTGGGTAACCACCAGCCAGGGAGTCTGGAAGCCCAGATGCTGGACCCTGCTGTCCATCGTGAGGACTTTTTTTTTTTTTTTAGACAAGGTCTTACTTGAGCACCACCATGCCCAGGTATTTTTTTTATTTATTGTAGAAATGGCGTGTCACAATGTTGCCCAGGTGGCTGTCTAATCCCTGTCCTCAAGCGATCCTCCTGCCTCAGCCTTCTGAAGCATTGGGATCATAGACATGAGCCATCATAAGGACTTTACTTTTCCACTGGGTGATAGGAGAGCAGGACAGGGTTTGGACAGATGGAGACTCTGGGCTTATGTTTTAGATATCCACTGTGGATGCTGTGTTAAGAGGCTCAAAGGGGGCCGGAGTTGAAGTCCGGAGACCTATTAGGAGGGATTGACATCATCTAGGCAAGAGTGCTAGAGCCTGGGCCCAGGAAGTGGGCAGGGATGGTGACTGTGGGCAGAGTTTGAAGGTGCTCTGGTGTGATGACCTGACAGTTTGAATGTAGAGTGTGTTGTCTGCCAGTGTTTTGACTTGTACACTGGACGGACAGAGTAACCATCAACAGAGATGGGGAAGCTGCAGATGGAATAAATGTTAGAATATAGGAGTTCAGGCTTGGGCGTGTTATGATATCCAGAAGGGTAGGTTGGAATGTTGGGGATGGAGATGCACATCTGGCAGTTGTTAGAATGTGTTTGGTCTTTAGAGCTGGGGACTAGAGTAAGACTGCCAAGCTAGTGAGTGTAGACATCCCTGCTCACTCATTAATGAAACTCCGACTGTTCCATCATGGTAAGGTGAAACACCAGTTGTACCTGAAAGCATCTTGCCATCTCAGGGCTAGGGTTAGAAATACCCAAGGCATAAACATTTAGGCTGACAGTCTTCATCTCGAGATTTCTTGAGGCTCTCTTGAAAGTTCATCATCACCCTCCCTCCTGCCACCATCACACAAAGAATCTGATTAATTCAAATCATGTTTCCTATATTATGTACTTATATATACATATGTACTTATACCGCTATAAATGCATATTACAGGAAACGTGATTTGAATATACATATAATACATACATAGAAAAATGATGTGGTTTATATACATATAAATGCTTGTAAAAAATGATAGGGTGAGAAATAATTTGGATTAATTGTGAGTTCTCTATAATGACTCACCACCAGATTTATTCAGATTGTGTTCTAATAGGGTTGAAATGTATATGGTTTAGGGATTGGCAGTAGTGGGATACTACCAGGGTGGGGGGACACAACATCAATAAGGGTACCTTATCTCAAACTAGGCAAAGTGGGGACCTAAGGGAGACCCGAACTTTACCTGTATGATGACCACTTGTATTCCTAATCCTGAATTGTACCCCACATCTTTAAAATTAAAAAAAAGAAATATGTATGGTTTACAGGGTACAATTATAGCAGTATATTGTTAGACTCAGAGTCAAAGGAAGATATTGAATACAGTTCTGATTAAAGCAATAATTAAAATTATAAGGCAGCCTTGAAACTTATATATCATGTATAATCTCTTGTCATCTAAGTATTCAGTTTCTCTTTCTAATTGATCAATCTGGCATTAGACTGGGACAACAATATCTGCATCTATGTGTATCCCTGTCTTGTTTTCTCATCTGTAAAATGGGAATAATAGTAGTACCTAACCTCATTGTTTCTTCATAACTTCATTGTTTCTTCATGAATGGTGAGGCATTTCTTGTAAAACACTTCAGAACACTATCTGGCCTATATAGCAAGTACCATATAAGTGATAGCTTTCATCATCATCTCCACCATCATCACCACCACCATTCATGACATGTTGAGAGATTTAGAGGATGGGTGTGTGTTTTTTGTCAAAGAAGTCCACTTGTCACAATGTGATGATGGCCCTCGGGAAACCATTCTTTGGTCTTTACAGATATTATCACTACCTGTACTCCCATTACCTGCCAGCCAGCCTGAAGAACATGGTGGACCAATTGGCCAATTGTGAGGACATTCTCATGAATTTCCTGGTGTCTGCTGTGACAAAATTGCCTCCAATCAAAGTGACCCAGAAGAAGCAGTACAAGGAGACAATGATGGGACAGGTGAGTGTGCGAGAGCTCTCCTCCCTGGCTGCTCACTGGTGCTCAGTCCAGGTAATGAGGATTCGGGTCCTTCTGGGTGCTCCACCCGGAAGTATAATGATACGGTACCAGAAATAAGCCACATCTGAAAGCTCTGAAGGAGCATGTATTGGCTCAAGCATAATTAGGAAGATTTAAGTGTGTCTTTATGCCAAGAATATAAAGCACTACTGTAACCTATAAAGTGACACGAGAAAGACATGTCTCAGAGTTTGTCTTCATCCCTTTGGGCTGTAGTAACAAAAATGCCAAAGACAAGGTGGCTTAAATAACAGACATTTATTTTTCATAGTTCTGGAGGCTAGAGAGTCCAAGATTGAGGGCCTGCTTCCAATTCATAGATGGCCCTCTGCCTGCTGTGTCCTTACAAGGCAGGAGAGCTCTCTGGTTTCCCTTTTTAAGAGTACTAATCCCACTCTGGAGGACTCCACCCTCATGACGCATCACCTCTCAAAGGCCTCACTTGCAAATATCATCACATTAGGGGCTCAACTTCAACATTTAAATTTTAGGGTATACATTCAACCCATACCATAAAGACCCACAAAGGATTTATGTAAGTTTATTGTAGATACCATATTAATGACTAGGCAACAATAATCTCTTTAACACAGCCTTGTTGTTGAGTTAAATATGCATCATAGTCATATGCCAAAAGTCACAATACTCAACTTCCAATTCTAGAATCTGCATTGATAAGCTGTAGGCAAATCAGTTACCTTCTGAAACTCAGCTGGTGCGTCTTGAGAATGGAAATGGTGAAATCTACCTCATAGGATTGAGATATGTAGAAACCTTAAATATTGTGTTGAGTGATAAAATTTCAGTACTAAAGATAGACTCTTTCTCTTTTTACATGCAAGAAAACTGGGACGTGGAGAATGTCAGAATATTGCCACAAGTCACCCAGTAAGTTGGAGACAGAGCTGGGAACTGAATCCTGAGCTATGTCCATCTCACTATCCATTCTGCACCCCTGGGTCTTAATCCAGCCCAGCTGGGGATGCTGAAGCTCATCTGCCTTTATTCAACTTGGGCAGAGCCCATACTTCATGTGAGGCATCAGAAACCTTGAGTAAGACCATTGAGTCTATTCAAGCTCCATCATGGAGCATTAGCAGGCTGGAAGCTGACCTTCACCATGTTCCTATCAGTTCAGTTGTTAAGGGCTGTCCTAACCAGTGTTGGAAATCATAGATCTCGCTTCTGCAAAGGAAAGCTTTGCCAGGCCTCTTGTGAACACAGCTCATGGTTTCCTACTCACTGAATGTAGTAAAATGTTAAAGAATTTTAAGTTCATAAAAACTTAGTCATTCGGTATTTATCGAGAGTGTAACGGTTACCGGGCACTGTTCTAGGTTCTGGTTATGACAAAAGAGCTGTCCTCAGTGAGCAGATTCTGGCGGAAAATTCTGTGTTAGTCTAATTACTGAAAGAGTAGGCAAGAGGATTTGTCAGAATTTTTAATCTTTAAGGCTGAAAGACTGTCCACATTCAATCATGATACATTGTCTGTTACATGCCCAGACATTATTTTTTTCAGGCATACGTTGCATAGCAATGGGAATATGTTCTGAGAAATGTGTCATTAGGTGATTTCATGGTGTAGGAACATCCTAGAGTGACATAAACAAACCTAGAAGGCATAGCCTACTGCACACCTAGGCTCTGTGGTCTAGCCTATGACTGCTGGGATACGCACCTCTGCAGCATGTGATCATATGGAATACTATAGGCAGCTATAACATCATGGGATTTAAGTATCTAATCATAGAAAAAGTGCAGTAAAGACACACTTATAATCAGATGGGACCACAGTAGTTTATGTGGCCCCTTATTAACTGATACATCGTTATGTGATGCATGACTGTATGTTATCTCATTGAAGGAAACACCATTCTTTTAATATTGTTTGCTCAGAGAGTTCTTTAGTCTCCCCTGAGGTTATACGCTTAGTAAGGGTAGAACTCTCAGGTGATTTCTTAAGGATTGGTGTTTTGCCCTTTTCATAGATTTGCCTAATTCTCCCAAACCAATATTTTCTAGTACTTGTATACATCTTTAGAGACAAATCTAATTTACTCTTAAGTCTATGTGATTCCAGGTACTATATTTGCCCCTTTCTTCCCATTATACACACAAATTTATTGAATGTGTGATTGATAAACAAATGTCATACTGTAGGATTGTGCTTTTTTTATGTAGGAAGGAGGTCTTTTCTAATACATGTTGGTTGACTCAGAATAAATGCTAAAAAAATACCTGAAAGATTCAGCTAGACTTTTTTAAACTGTGAGAATAAGAATGAGCTTAAGCCCTGGACAGTATTTCTATATGCATATGTATTTGTGCCTGGGTGTGATTCCCTTTGGGCCAATCAGAAATGGCCCGCAAGCCCTTATCAATTTAGGAACACAAGGAGGTCCCTTTAGGACTATCTACTCTGATGCGAACTCAACCAGTCAGCTGCATTTGGTGTCTTTCCCTGATTTACCTGGTAGCTTTCTCCTAGTCTAAACTCTGAAGAATGGAGCCCGATCCTGTCCCTTCCTAGTCTTGAACAAGTAACTCCAACTGCCTTGAACGTGCTTCCTCACCTATGAAGTGGAGATGTTATTACCTGGGGAGATGCTTCACCAGATCATTGTGAGGTTCAAACGAGCTTCATGAAAACACTTTATAAACAGTGTGTGTTTGTTATTCTGCTGCTCAGAGGCAACTTGACATTTGTATTTATCTTCGGTGTTCTTCTCAATCATGTGGACACTTGTGGTTTTAAAGTGACTCTCACACTAAAATCTATCTTCCCATGAAAGTGTGTTTCTTCCAGTACATGAGGACACAAGTACAGTGAACGCACACGTGTCCATGCACATCATTGAAGAGTCGCCTATTGACATAAATGGGGAGTTTGTGGTTTCTTCCCCATGATTGAGCAACCTAGTTTTTCCTTGTTTTATAAAAACATGGATTTAAAGACAATATACCTAGTCGCTATTTAAATTTCAGACTCAAAAGTCATTTACAACTTTCTTTTAAATCAATGCCAGTCACTTACATACTCTGAAAATATTTAGTCAACTTTAGGGGCAACAGAAAGAGCTAAAAAGATAGGTGTCATCTTTTCTACTTAACCAACATTCATCTTTTTTTCTATTCTGAGTGAGCAGTGACTCTTCATAGGAGTGATTGCCCTTAAAAAGGTCCTCTTTGGGCATTTTAGTGGAACAGGAAATGCAGCGACTCTTTAGTGAGGGAGGAGCAGAATTTTGAGATTTTAGTGTCGAGTCATTTTTTCAGAAGCATGACCTCTGTACTTCCGAATCCCCCTCCTTGTTCTCCATGGAGTCATACCAATGGGGAAGCCTACAAAAGGAAAGGAGTATTCGATGTAGGCTAACACTAGCCTTGAGAGGAGTGTAACAGGTGCTGTGTTTTTCAACTATGCACGTGGCTTTTTACCAAAAGACTCATTGGGATCTTTATAAAGGTAGAGAGATAGTATAGCAAAAGGGAGGAAGAAATGGACAGACAGAAAGATAGACTTCAGAAAGTTGATTATTGATATCACCACATCAACTAAGTAAGCATGAAGGATTTAGAAAACTCTTTGAAACCACAAACACATCATTAGTCATAGCATTTGGTTCCAAGTTCAGGAATTGTATATTGTATATTGTATATTCTGTGATTATAGTAGGTGAGGTTCAGTTGATAAGTCATAGACTGACCAGAGAATTAGTTAAGAAAGTTCCTAAAAATTAGTCAGCCAGCATGGATCTTCTGTTTCTGAACATTGAGGAACCTTGTGTGCCTTGGGAAAACCTGGTGAGGCCAAAAACCAGCCCAACTGCCTGCATTTATACCAGGTGCATGGCTGCGGAGGCTTGGGGTCAGGCTGGACCCCTGCTCTGCCACTCACCCATCTGCCTGACTCGGTTTCCTGAAGCATGCCCTCTGTCATACACGTCTCTCATTGTCCTCCCTGTTTCTCTCCTTCTCTCTAGACCTCTCGGGCCTCCCGCTGGGCTGACCCTGATCACTTTGCCCAGCGACAGAGCTGCATGAACACGTTTGCCAGCTGGTTTGGCTACATGCCGCTGATCCACTCCCAGATGAGGCTCGACCCCGTCCTCTTCAAAGACCAGGTCTCTATTCTGAGGAAGAAATACCGAGACATTGAGCGACTCTGAGGACTCGGCCGCATGGGGGAGGGAAGCGAGAAGGGATGGGGCCATGCTGCTCTCTCTTCCAGTGCAGATCCACCCATCAGCAGAGCCAGACTGTGCCAAGTATCCAAAAAAAAAACTCCAATGAACAGAGTGACAAAAAAGGCCAATGAGAACTCGACTCCTGGCTCCTGGGACCGCACTGGTCTGCTCCAGACTCACCTCACTGGCTTCTGTGTCCCAAGACTAGGTTGTGTACAGTTTAATTATGGAGCATTAAATAATTATTTTTGAAATGATTGCTATGCAGGTTTAAACTTTTTTAATGATCAAAACTATTAAAAACCAGAGTTCTTTCTTTAATCAAAATTGTGTTGGTTGTGAATATTTCAGAGCTGCTACTCCTCTGCCCACAGACTTCATTGCTATTGGTTGTGCAGGGTCTCCTGCAGTTACAAACGCTTCATGGAAAACACGAGAGACCACTCTACCCGGTGTCCAGAAATAACTGAGCAAAGGTTAGGACAAGTGCATTACTCAACTTTGCCAGTGCAAATTGTTTTCCACTTTGCATTTTCAAATCCACTTGGACTTTTATCTCCAAAATGTTGCTGCATGAAAGAAAGTCTTATCACTGCCAGGTAGGCAGTTCTAACTGAAAACTTAATGTTTGAGATAGATATGTATGGTCATCGTTTTCATTGGGGGGTGGGGGGATCCAGTACCAAGGAAACACTAGTATAATTAAGAAATGTTCAGTTTGCACAAAGAACCACCCAGATAACCCACCAGCACATTAGTGAGAGGGATATGTAGACCCAGTGATCCAATCTTTGTCCAGGGTGTGGGCCAGATTATGGGTCAGCAGTTGACATGAGTTCGCTTAGCGCTGGGGGGAAGTTTTGGTCTAGAAGCCAAGGACGGATGAGTGTATGGGGGAGAACAGATTATTTACAAGATGAGCTCTTTAATACTTGTGAAACCTCAAGTTTTGGAAGCTTCCCTATTGAGAAGCAATAATGTGGAAGATCACACCATTGAAAAAGAGGATTGCTGTGAAGTGGCAGGGTGTGCCTCTCTCTGGGACCCAATACCATTTGGGGTCAAACATTGTTTTGAGCAAGAATCTGGCAAACAAAATAATCAGAAACAAATGTGTTTCGTTTATGTTTAATTTTTAAATCTGTGGAGAAGTTTAATTGTGCTTCTTGTTAAAAAGAACATTTTTATCCCTGCAAGTGCTATCTTGAGCTTATGATTATTGTGAAACTTCAAGTACAAACTATAAAAAAAAAATCCCTAAACTCTGTTTTAAAAGATGGAGACTTCTGATATGAAATGCCTTCTTCTACTTGGAAGAGGCAAGAGAGAACATTGCACAGTTCTATCACTTATTATGCATAATAAACAAGCACTTTAGAATATATTTTCCCCTAAACTCTCAGATGTTTCATATTTATTTCCAGTTTTGTTTAAGAAGCAAAGTCTGAGAACTTTTGTGTTCCAAGAACTTCAAGTACTGGCCTAGACCAGTGGACACTCTGAGTCCAGCGGGCTGTGGCTCGTCCATTTTTGTAGACATCTGGGAGAGAAGAGGGATTTGCAGTGACAGCGCTGGGTGGGTGTAATCAGGAGAAGAAGTGTTTGCAGACACCCAGAGGGTACCTCCCAGGTCCCTAGCCATAGGGCAGGACCCAGAGCTCATGTCCTGATGCTGTGGTAAGCATGGGTGATCAGGTTCAGCTAGTGGGGGCTTTCTCTGCAGCCTCAGGACTCAGAACAGCTCCCAAAATGCCTCTCTCATGCAGTTGGACCCATCCTGAGTCCACTCTCAAACGTGTGACATTTGTTGAAAAATAATTTTTAGGTCCATGGGGCATGCACTTGTGTTTTTCTATAAAATTCCCTGGCTGATAGGTTTTCTGCCTTTGAAGCTTCAGTTCTCAGCAAGTGAAAGGGTTAGCAATCAATCTTCACCCATTTGGCCTTTGCAAATTTGTATTTAAATTTTTTTTTTTTTCGAGATTGGTAGATTATCCGTGTGTCTTTCTCTTTTACAAAAAGTAAATGCAGTGTTTCCATTCAATGACCTGCAAGCCAACTTGGAACTTACATTGTCATCTTGGTCTGCAGTGCAGTATCCCCCAACTGTACCAGTCAGTCACATGAATGGATGTGAGGGCCTGCTTTGCCAGACCGACCTGTCACCAAGCTCACAGGGCACACACCCTCCACAAACATTGTATGTCACAGGAAGAGAGAAGGTGGTTATGAATAAGAGCAGGACCTGACACGTTTTTCACCCATTTTAGGTCTCCAGTTTTGATTTATGCCATCCTCTGAGTATCTCTTTCTCTGGGATGCAAGCTTGTGTGCTCTTCTCTCCTTTGGGCCAGGCAGCTGGGAATTGAGCACTGCTTAGCAAATCATCAAGGCCCCACAGTCATTTTAATTTGCTTAGGAAAGAGTTGTATTGCATTGTGGCCAGTCGGCACATCGAGCCACCTCTGCAGGATGCCAACAGTTATCTCTTGGCCAACTGTAATGATAACCAGGGATCTCCATGCAGGCTGCCATGTGCTGAGATGGTGAGACGCCAAGGGCAGGGAGTGCAGTGCCAGTCATGTGATGAGTTACACTCAGAAGCTCCAGAGAGGACTCCGCACAGGGAATTCCCGTGCTGCCTCTTTTCCCAGCCCCACATTAGGACACACGATCTTAAAAATAATTGTCAGAGCTAGCTATGCATCTATTTATATGAAAAAGCTTATAAATATCAAAGTGGACAAATATCACCTTTGTTGAAGCTAGCAAAATGGCCAAAATTGAGACTGTAGAGAAAAGTCTGTGAAGTAATCACCATAGACACGTCACAACAGATAGCACAGCTAGGTGGGCCTCCCTGGGCATGTTGGCACACTTTCAAATAGGATGCCTCAAAGAAGGGGAAATCTCATCACTGGAATCTTACGTGCATTACAGTTTAATTTCTTCTTGTTAACAAATGGTGCTCAAAGAAGGATCAATCCTGGTTGCATCCTTCGATTTCCCTTTTGGAATAATTTTGTTTTTCATTACAGTAGGCTATGTTAGCCTTTATTTCAGTGGTTCTCAAATACTGGTGACTTGGAGGAATATCATGCCGGTGGCCTTTCATAAAGGTTACTGAACTTTCTTAATCAGGGGTGAGATGAATGAATGTGAATAGACCTGTATACTGTTAAAACAAAAACAAAAACAAAACAGGGCACTTGATTTAAGACCAAATGAAATTTTAGTCAAACCTGTTTAAAGGGCAGGAGCAAAGGGAAAACAGCCTCAGCGGGCTGGAGTCAGAGGAAGACTCTTGCTGGACAAGGCTGAATTATGGACACAAAAGCCGTGGCAAACCTTCCAGACCTGGGAATGTCTTTGATCCCTTGGATCTCTGAGGGCTCCAGTTTTTCAAAGTACCAGTTATTGCCATGAACTCAAGTAAAAATGTCCCTGCCTTCTAGCAGTAAACAGCATCAACATGTAGCCGGCACATCTGGACCCTAGTTGCTGAATTCATTTGCCTCATTTCCATTCTCAGCAACCATGGACAAGAACTTTCTAGATGGTTTTGTCGTTCTGGCCAGATTGAACCAAGAAAGTCCTTCCCCTGCCAGCCTCATCTCAGGCACGTTTGATGGGGCAGTTGTTTTGAGTTGTGTTCTCAGTGAATCAGCATTAATAGCAGCCTGCACTAGACTCATCTCACTCAGCACTAGAACTCCAGCATGTGGAGGTGAGACTGTTCCTTGACTCCAAGTCTATTTTCCGTTTAAAGAAAGCAATCTCTCCCATCAGTGCAGCAGTGCTGTCCAGGGGCTCTGAAGAGAAAAGCCTCTACGTACACCTGACGTAGTCATGAAGATGACTCTGGAAGACATCTCTCCCCTTCTTACGCATTCCAAAATCAAAGGCTTTTGTTTCCATGGTTTTTACTTAGTGGGGATCGTTGTTCTCACAGATCTAGAATTCGAGCGCATTCTGTGTCAGGAGCCTAGATGAGCCCCCAAAATTGGAACTTCTGGGGCCCAGTAAACTGGCAGATGGCCACCGTTGAGAAAGAGTCTTCTGAGTAGCATGGTCTCACCCTTGTTTAAAATCAAGTCAGGATGGCCTTCAGTCACTCCTTTTGTAATGATTTGCCTTTTAAGCCACAGGCTGTTGATTTCTGCAATTGTTTTCTGTTCTTCTCCGATGGGAATCCATCCTTCTCCTTTTGGTTGTAATTCTTACTAAAATTAGGGCCATGCAAATGACCTGGTTACCATGTAATGAACCTTGTATACTTATTTTGAGAGAAAAATATGTATAGGATATATCAAGAGGTAGAAAGAAAGACATTGAAAACTGGAACTATTTTAGGTGGCAAATTGTAAAGCAAAAAAAAAAGTATACCTTATTTTGTATACAATGTACATTTGGGACAGTTTTCTAATATGTTGCCGATGTTTTTGTAGTGTCACCACAGGTCTTTTCTGAAGTGTTTCCCATTTGTCATAGACTCTTCACGACTTAGCGTAACTAAACCCTCAAGCGTGTGTGAGCGAGCGCATGCGAGAAAATACGAAGCCATAGATCTTGATTTATTCCACTGACCTGTGTAACTTTATGTCTGGGTTTCGCCATCCAAGATAGATTGTTTTATAGAGAGTGTCACCAAAGACTTTTTCCTTCCAATTTATAGAAGAAAAAGAAATTATTAATAAATGACATGACTTTTCATGTGCGTGGTTTTCATTCCATCTTTCCTGTTGGCTACAGCCAGACGCCAGTCCTCGGGAGGACTCGCTGTGCTGGAGACACAGCTTACGTGGGGTGCTGGGGAGACGGGCAGATGGGTTGGATGCATGCTAGGGGGACAGCCAGCTCTCGCGCCTGGCTGCCACCCAGCACTGCCTCACAGGGAACGCGGGCTGCTGGCACCAGCCATTCTCCGGGCCAGCTGGAGCTGCTGGAAGCTGACCAGGGGGAGCCGTGGTGACATACCCGGCTTACAGCGTTCCTCCACATGGGCGCTGGGACAGCATGGCAGGGCTAGGCCCCAAGCATCTGGAGCCTGACAGCTGTGGCCATTAGTCCCTTGGTTCCAGCGACTGTAGAGAGCTTGTGAAATTGCTGGCTGTCAAGGCCAGGATCCCACTGGCTTATCTCAAAAGAATTTCTAAACGACTACAGGTGTGTGTGATGCAGCACCACGATTCAGGGACACTGCCGTAGGGTTTTGTGGCAGTGGAAGACTTCTCTCTCCTATTTCTTCCTCCTTTCCTGTCTTCCTCCATCCCTCCCTCCACTCCAGTGGTGTCTCCTCCCCGCCCCGACGTTTCGTCTATACCCCTTCCCTGGACATTTTTACAGGAAGAACATAACTCACCAGCTCCCCCATTTGCAGGGAAGCAAATGCCAAATGGCATTTGGGAGTGTGGATTTGCCTTACGACATCCTTCAGGTTGTATTTTCTTTATTTATATGTCCATCTGTAGAATGGCGACTTGAAAATAGTATTTACGAAGACTTTCTGAGCAACAGTCCTAACCCTGTACAAGGCAGAAGTAAGGTTGAGTGTGAACAAGGTGAGCCAAGGGCATGTCACCAGAGGAGGCTCAGAAGAGTCGTGCCAGGTGCGGGTCCCAATCCAGCACACTGCCATGACGGTGCTCTGCGTAAAATCTGGTCCCACGGTGTGACTACTGATACAGGCACTTCCAAGCTGGAGGACAAATGAGAAGGCCGGTTGAAGTAACTTTTAAATTTGGTCCCAACATACCTCATGGATGTTATGATGAGTGCCAAAGCCTTCAGAAATACCCGGAGCAAACCTCGGTTCCCAAGGGTGTTGCTCTGTGGTCTCAGCATTTATTTCCATGTCCATTCCTAAGATGAGAGAATTAGAAGTTACCTGTAGACACCTGAGCCATTTTACACAGGCTTCCTCTGACTTTGTGCATTTCCTGTTTTGTGGTCCACAGAAGTTCAAAATATTGGGGGAGGAAATGAAACTGTATTGCCCACTGTTCTAGGAGAAAGTATGCTTCAGAGTTGATATCCCCAGCTGCTGGGCCACCAACCATTACTGGTCCATGACCTCTTAGGAACTGAGTCACGCAGCAGGAGGTGAGCAGTAGGCAAGTGGAGCTCCATTTTCTGTCAGATCAGTGGTGGCATTAGATTCTCATAGGAGCGGGAACCCTATTGTGAACTGCACATATGAGGGATCTAGGTTGCTCACCCCTTATGAGAATCTAATGCCTGATGGCCCCCACCCCCACCCCCACCCCCTGGAAAAATTGTCCTCCATGAAACTGGTCCCTGATGCCAAAAAGGTTGGGGACCTCTGCTTTAGAGGACACAGTGGAGGAACTCGCCTGTCACAGTGGACTCAGGGTTCTTAGCTCTTGACGTCATGCAGATAAACTTTCCAAGTGTCCAGGTTAAAATCCCAGTCTTTGGAGCCTAACCACCTGGGTTCAAATCCTGAGTCTTTCTCTTGTTAGTGTTGTGACCTTATAGAAACTACCTGACTTCTCTCCTCAGCTTCTTCATGTAAGTATCAGTCTATACCTCACAGAGTTCTCATGAGGATTAGATGTGTTAATAAAGTTCTTAAAATAATATTTGGTACAAGCAGTGTGTAATTTTCACCTGTTATTGGTAGTTAATATTTTGCCATAATGGTTTAAGAATCTTTCTCTTAACCTGTCAAAGAGGAAACTTTCTCAGTTTAATGTTTAGGATTTAATACTGACCCAAATTAAACTGTGGTCTTTCTAGTGCCCCAGGCACCTCTGCTTTTCAATCATAATCATATTTTACTACATTATTAACCTGGAATTATCATACCATGCAAGAATCTACAGTCCAGCAGCAGAAATTATGCTAAATCTAATTTTCATTTCATCTGGCTGAACTTTGAGGGATGGTCTGTTTTTCATTCTCATTTAATGAATATTTGAGGTAGCTCAGGACTAAAATGGGGGTTGGGTGCCAATTATTGTTGGTTTTTTAGTAGGGACTTAAATTTTATATAGAAAAAATGCTCCTATTAGTATGTAAATTATTTGCCAAGAAAGTTTTAATTTCTTTTCCAAACTGAACTGCAAATGACCTGATTTCCTTGGCCAATCTACTGGTAGAATAGCCCCACAATGTGTCTTTAATCAGACAGGATCAGATCATCCCACCATAGAGCAGAAAAAGAGTTAAGCTATGAAGAGGGACACTGAGAGGCTAGTTTAACTGCTCCCTAGAGATCCATATATACATGTTATTTTATAACATGTATTCTAAAAACTGAACATATAGGAAGCATATTTCCATGTCATTAAATCATTCTGTCCAATCAGATTTAATGGCTGTACAGTATTCCATTGCACAGCTGTGTCTTAATATTCCTTCTTGTTTTTTTAACCAAACTTCTAACTATTGGAAATTTAGGTGTTTTATAATTGCTTGCAATTATGTAGTAAATATTTAACAGACATTTGATCAATGTGCAATGCTATGGAAAATATTTATAGAGATAAATCTTTGTTCACATTCATGACTGCTATTTTTGGACAAATCATAGACATGAAATTGGCAGGTCAAATGATATAAATATTTTACAGGTTTTTGCTGCATATTCACAACATATTTTAATATATTATAAAGTCTACTAGAAAAAAATCTAAGCTTACCCAACAAAAACTATATAGAATATAAATAAGGAAATGAGAATATGTATTTTTGGTTGGTCACCAGGTCATTGCCAGGTATTAAAAAGAAGTGAAAATAATGCTGAACTATAATTGCTAATGATAACAGTATGAAGGTTTTTTGTTTGTTTGTTTGTTTTTAAAGCTATATAGAAATTTGATCATTGCAATTTGGCAGCCAAAATGTTTAAAATAGATCAAGGTCTAGGGAGGATATATTAACAAATGATGATGGTCCTCTGTGGTTAAAATACTAAAAATATATATATCTATATATATTTCAATATAAATATTTCAATATTTTAACCACAGAGGACTGCTATCCTTTGTGTATGTATATATATATATATGTGTGTGTGTGTGTGTGTGTGTGTGTGTGTATGTGTGTGTATGTGTACACACTTTCATTCCCCTGTAGAGACTAAGTTATTGGTGTTAGTCCTCTTATTGATGTTGGAAATTTTTTCCTAGGTACCATGTCCCTCAGGTGGTCTTGTTTTTAGGTTGAAACAGAGAGTAAAAATTGAGCTCACCTATTGCATTTTTTTCCCTCTTTCTTCTGGTAATATTCATGTGAGTCAAGTTTTAGTGAAAGCATTTTAAATGTCATCCTCCCAGGCAGCTAGTGCTCCTTCTTGCCCAATTGTAGCCTGTTTTGTTCTTCGGGGTACCCACTCCTCTTTTCTTCTTAGGTCCTATGATTTGAACAATGCTAACCCACCCCTCATCCTGACTCCAGGAGAGCTGTGTACTCTCTCAGGTCAGAGAGACCCAGTTCTGGGTCATCTGTTGACACTTTTAAAAAGATGGTACCCTTTCTTCCCTGGCATTATGTGCACATTATAAAGCAGTGACAATTACACTAGCCTTGTTGCAAGGCTAGAAGGCTAGGGCACCCTTCATAGAAGACACGCATTTAAGTGAGACCTTCAGAAATCAGTAGGAATTTAACCGGCAGAAAAGAATGGAAAGGGAACCATTTTATGACAAAGAGACAAAGGGCCATGATGGATACTCTCCATCAGAAACATGGCAAAAGCAAGAGTGAGGCCCTAGATCTGTGTGAAAGACATTGTCATAACACAAAGGCTAGAATAGTTCTGTCTAACATGGCTCAGGACATTAGGTACCTACTTGGCAACAGTAGGTACTCCCAGCAAAATACAAGTAATAAGAATAACAGTTTCCTTTAATCCCATTGTCCTGCCCCCAATGCAAAAGTTTCAGTACAAAACACTGAGAGGCGGCTCATATCTGACTCTACTGCACTTACCAAAGGGTGGTGAAAAGCAAGTTCTTTTCAAAGTCTTTAGGAAAGGTCTGGCCCTGAAGACTTTTGAAGTGAAAGGACTGACATCCATTTCTGTTTAGGCTGTTGAAAGTTCCAAGAGATTGTAACTGTCATCTCTACAATGAGTCCAATAAGTACAAGTGCCATACCATGGTCACTTAAAACCTAGCAGAGAGCAGACGATGCCAATGAAACTTTAAGAGACCAAATCTTAGGAGGACACCAGCCACCCTTAGGAGGAAAGTATGCTATGACTGCCTTTATCCCAGGAGAGCTGCTAATAAACTTGGTGGCCATGAGTGGGTTGGCATGAGGGATTCAAATCCAAGGTGACCCAGTCAAATATTGTACTTGACCCTCCTCCCAATTATTTCCCATGTGGCCTTCACTGGGTATAAGCAACAAGATACCAGATGCTGGATGCAGGACAGGAGGACTGAGAGAAACCCCCTGAGGCACAATGGATCTTCACTGACTGAAAGACGGTGGCCCTCTAATGCCTGAAGTCAGGGCAGGAACACAAAGAAAAATCCTCTCCATTCCAAGATGCAAGGACTGTAGCAGTCAAGGCAGTGGACCACTACAGGCCAGGGGAAGAATGGGAGAGCTGAGAGAAACCCCCTATAGCCCATAGGAAAGACCCTTCCTAGATGCACTGAACCTCCACAGAACATACGGCCCTGGCCAACCATAGGCTGGGAGCAGGACAGGAGAGTTCAGAAAAATGCTCCTGAGGCTCATAGAATCTTCCCCAAGTACAAGTCATCAGCTCCCAAAGCCTCAGAGCAGGGCATGAAGACTGTGAGTGTCCCTTCAAGATGCACAGAACCTTCACCACATACAAAAGAGTAACTTGCTGAGAGCTTTGGGCAGGGCAGGATTGCTGAGACTGATACCCTGAGGCAGACAGGACTGTCAGCAAACATAGTGCAGCATCTCTCTGAAAGCTGGGAGCAGTACAGCAGCCTGGGAAGAAATGGCTCTCCCAGGGTAAGGAGACCTAAGGGTAGAGATGAAAAAGCAAAAGTTCTCTAAAAAACTGGAGCTGAGTCAAAACAGATGGAACATTTCATGGCACTTGGGAGGTGGGAAGCTGGGCTGTAAATCACAGAGAGATCTTCAGAGGCTGGTGGTGGTAGTGCTCAGACTCTAAGTCCACTGAGGGGAAGTCTTGATGTCACCCTCAAATACCTGAAACCCGAAGCCTGTGGTGAACAGAATCTATCTAAAGCTGCAATGAATCCCAGACCCTGCTCAACTATAGATCAGATGGATTTAGACCTCACACCAGCAGCCTAACAGAGGAAGAGGCATGATATACTGGGGACAGTATTGTTTCAGTCATAGTTATTATTTTGTACAAAATGTCTAGCATACAATAAAAAAATGTGTGCAAAGAAATGGAAAAATATACCTATGATTAACAGGGAAAATGTGAATAGAAGGGTTCCATATGTAACTCCTTGTGGGGCCCAGGTATGGTGGCTGACACATGTAATCCCAGCACTTGGTAGGCTGAGGTAGGAGGATCGTTTGAGCCCAGGAGTTCAAGACCAGCCTGGGCAACACAACAAGACCTCATCTCTACAAAAAAATGTTAAAAAAAAAGAAAAAATAGGATAGCCCCTCTGGTCCCCTCCCACTGTGGAAGCTTCTGTGTCCTTTCAATAAATCCTGCTTTCTCAAAAAAAAAGAGAGAAAAAGAAAAAATAGCCAGCCATGATGGTGTGCACCTGTAGTCCCAGCTACTCAGGAGGCTGAGATAGAGAAACTGCTTGAGCACAGGAGGTCGAGGCTGTGATGAGCCATGATGCATGTCACTGCACTCCAGCCTGGGCTACAGAGTGAGACCCAACTCAAAACAAACAAATATAAACCCTGGGGGAATTGGCAGAAAAGGACTTTATGATAATTAAGACAAATTTGTTAGGTAATATAGTGAGAAAGGTGCACGATGCTTTCAAAAAGCTATGAAATTTCAGCAGAGACATGAGAACCATAGAGAAGAGAAGAACTCAATGGAAATTCTCAAGTGAAAAATATCAGAAATAACTTGTTTGATAGTTTAGCAATAGCCTGAACATAAAGAATCAGTGAACTAAAGACACACCAACAAAAATTATCCAAATTGAAGTACAGAAGGAGAAAATAATTTAGCAAATGAACAGAGCTTGCAAGAGAGCAGGATAATATCTAGCACATAAGTAATTAGAGTCCCAGAAGAAGAGGATAAAGTAGGGAAGAAGAAATATTTGAAGAGATAAGCTAAGAAAGCTTCAAAATGGGAAGAAAAGACCAACCCACAAGTCCAAGAAACTCAATTAACTCCAAGCAAGATAAGTTTAAAGAAAAGTATGCCTATTCACAAAATAGTCAACTATTGAAAATCAAAGATAAAGACTACCCTGTCAAAATATCCTTCAAAAGATTGGCTAGAATATTGTCAGACAGGTAATAGCTGAAACTTTTTAACTTTAGTAGGCCTTAACTACACAAATTACCAATAAGAGGAACAAAAGAAAGAAAATGACTACAAATTACCATATAAACAAAAAAGAGAATATTATGAAAAATTTATGCTAGCAAATTTGACAAGTTAGATTAAGTGGAAAAACTTCTTGAAGAATACAATTTACCATAGCCAATACAAAAACAAACAGAAAATTGGAATGGCTTTATACCTATTAAGATTTTGAATTTGTAACAAACCTTTTTCTTTTAGCCATCTAAAATAGATGGAATAAAGAAAATGTGGTACCTATACACACAACCATAAAGCAGAAAAAAATCATGGCCTTAGTAGCCACTTGGATACAGCTGGAGGCCATCATACTAAGTGAATTATCACAGAAACAAAGAACTGAATACTGCATGTATTAGGCCCTGAACACCAGCCACATCAGCACAAGGGAGGGATCAGCAGTCACTGGGCACTGCTAGGGGAGTGGGGAGGGAGGAGGAAGGGAAGCACATGACAACATAAAGGGTACCTGGTCCACTAACCAGGGGGAGTGAAGGTCACCTAGAAGCACAAACTTCACCGGCCTGCAGCCTACTTATGCAGTAAATAAATAAATAACTTTTTCTAAAATTCAGGCACAATTGGCTTTATGAAGGAATTATATAAAAATATTAAGAATCAAATATCTACGTTACGTAGACTCTTCCAGATAATAGAAGGTGAGAGAATATTTTCCAATATGTTCTATTAATATAAAGTGAGAATGCTGATAAATAAAACTTAATAAAAATATGTCAAAGGAAAATGACATACTGATATTCCTCAAACCCTTTAAACATATTACCAAATTGAATATGGCAGCGTATAAAAAGAATAACATATCAAGACCAGTTGGAGTTTTTCCCAGTGATTCAAGGTTAATTTGACATTAGAAATTCAATGTTACACTGTAAACAAAGAGATAATGTGACCATCTCAATAGATACAGAAAAGAATCAATAAAATTCAACAGCTATTCATGATAAAACTTTTCAGTAGAATAGAAACTGAAGGGAACTTCCTCAACTTGATTAAAGGTATCTATGAAAACTTACAGCTAACATCACAGTCAATGGCAAATCACTGAGTACTTTCCTTCTAAGATGAGAAACAATTTCAAGTTAGTTCTCACCGCTTCAATTCGACATTGTACTATAATTCCAGTCAGTGCAATAATACAAGTAACAAAAAGTTAAAGGCATAAAAATTGAAAAGAAAGAAGTAAATTGTTTTAATTATGTTTAGAAGTATTTAGAAAACCCAAATAATCTTCAAAAAACTCATAGAAATAAGTGAATATATGAAGATCTTGCTATACAGGGTCAACATATCAAAATCAACAGTAAAAAAAGATTGGAGACTATCTGATCTTGGAATAAGAAAACATGTCTTAGGACAAACAAAAACAAAAAGCTAATTATAAAGGAAAAAATAAAAATTAAAGGAATGAAAATTGGAACTATAAAAGAGATACATGCATAAAAGAAGCCATTAAGAAGATATTTTTATGAAATTTTGAAATAGGCAAAACTAATCAATGATGATAAAGATAAGAACAGTGGTTATCTCCGGGTTGGGCTGGAGGTGAGAAACCACTGGAAAACAGTAGGCGGGAACCGCCTTGGGGAATGTAGATCCTTTACACCTTGATTTGGTAGATGGTTACAACAACGTGTGTAACTGTCAAAACCCAAGGAATTTTACACTTAACCACTATACATTTGGTTATATGTTATTTATACTCAATTTAAAATGTGTTAAGAACATGCAAATTCACAAGCAATAAAAGTTCTAATAATGCAAAAAAAAAAAAAAAAAGAAATACAATTCCAAACACAAATATTAGCCAATAAGAAGACAAAGCAGCACTTTTTCTAAAAGTAAGTTCACCACAGGACGACATTCAGGACTTGGAAATGTAGACTTGATGCTACAAGGAGATGCTAAAGCAGTTGGTTTTCAAGTGTATTGGGCGTTACACTCTGTGGGATTCAGTCAAGGTTATGACTTCTGGCCCAAGGACACACATAATCATGTGCACACCATATTTGACATATTATAAAAGAGTTTCATGGACTCCCCAAAAGTTATCAGATTCTATTGATATCAAGGTAAGAAACGCCTTCCTAAATCCTTAAATCACAGAAAGTTACAGCAGAAAAAAAACTATCTTTTACTAAATAAGACAGTCATATTTCTTAAGCAGACTTTCCAAATATTGGATTTCAATTTTGTAAGAACATTTCATCCACCAAGTTTATGTGACATTTCCACTAAATATAGCATGTCAAATCCCACCAAACCTTCTGTTGCTTTTTGCTATCCAATCTTGTGGGTGTGCCCAAGGTTAATACAAAATTACCTATTACCTGTGGTTCTCAAGTGAAATTGAATTCACTGGCCTGAGGGTTCTCACTGGGAAAATGGACCCATCTCCAAATCCAGTCACCTTGAGTCAAAGGATCAACCAGTGTGTTGACATTATCAAGAATACAATTTGTGCTACAGAGCCACTTGGCAGAAACAATGACCTCTATGGCCATGAGATGCAAAACTGCTTCTGAAGACAGGAGGGGTGGGGAGCAGAGTGGTAAATATTTTGCATTTGTGGCAGATATGGAAAAATATATGGGGTGACTAATTAATTTGTGGGTTTTTTTTGCCGGGGGTGGGGTTCAGAGTTTCACTCTATCACCCAGGTTGGAGTGTAGTGGCACAATTATGGCTACCACAATCTCGGCCTGCTGGACTTAGGTAATCCTTCTGCCTCAACCTTCCAAATGGCTGGCACTACAGGCACGTGCCCCCATGCCCAGCTAGTTTTTTTTTTTATTTATTGTAGAGATGAAGTCTCGCCATGTTGGTCTCAAACTCCTGGGCTCAGGCAATCCTCTCGCCTCAGCCTCCAAAATTGCTGGGATTACAGGCATAAGCTGCCACACTGGCTTGTGTTGTTTTTCCTCATGATCCCAAACCCTTGACCTAACTCTGGCTTAGAGCATCTATGAATGTGTATAACCTGACCCAGTTTTTCCAATAAAAGGGTATGATATTCCACCTCCTTCCTTGGGTAAGAAAGAGAACATTCAGATTTTTCACTGAATATCACATCTACGGCCAATCTGTTTCCAACTTTTTTGGAGAAAGAAATCTTTTTAAGCCAAACATATCTCAGAAGAAGTACATGTTAGTTTATTCCTTTTCACTCCCTAGCTCCTTATTTATAGTTTCTAGATATTGGCAGGAACAAATTCCTTCAGCTATTTTTTGCATAACATTGTCTAAGCACTTTATTTTGAGTCCCCTTTTCTTCCTTGCCCATCAACTTGTAGTGTCTATAAAAATAAAGCCTCCAACTGCTTAAAGACAACAACTCTGCAGTATATCACTGAATCTTTAATTACAGAAACAACTGTCCTCATGTTATTTAGGTGAATACCTTAGACATTCTACATGAATGCTACAAAACTAGTTCCAAGATGACCATGCAAAGGCTAACTACCTTTTTGGATTAGGATGGGTCACAGATCATCTCAGAGCATCACTCAAGCATACCACTAAAGGTAGGCCATGACTCTTGCATAAAAACTGGGGCTACCTTATTTAGTTAGGATGACCTTGTTGTAATCCTAAAAAGTAAGGCCAACTTCTTATGTGAAGTTAGGACCTCACTTGAGGGATGAGGTCATTTATGATGTGAGTAAACCAAAGATACAGAAGATGGAAATCCTATGGACAAACTCTGGGTAGGTTGGAGTGAAAACCTAGCCCTCTTGGTCTTGACCACTGTTTCCTGAACTCATATGCCTATCAGCACTGCTAACAGAGCACTAAAAACTATATATAGATTTCTAAGCCCACATCCAGAGTCTGGTTCGATAAGTGTGTTTTACTATCTGAGTATTTTAAAATATGACTGGATATTTCTGATACATGGTCATATTTAGAATTATTGCCCATACAAAAGTCCATGATACTTTTGGATCATGGATACATTTCAAAATCTGAGGAAAGCTATGGACCAGTTTCTTAGAAGAATGCTGTCTTGGTCCATTTGCACTGCTACAACAACATACCTTAGTCTGGGTAATTTATAAACAACAGAAATGTATTGCTCACAGTTCTAGAGTTGAGAAGTCCAAGGTCAAGTTGCCTGCAGATTTGATGTCCTGAGAGGTCCTGTTGCTCATAGATGGCAGATTCTATATGCCCTCACGTGATGGAAGGGGCAAACAGCCTTCTCAAGTCTATTTCATTTCATTTCATTTTTAGAGATGGGGTCTTACTCTGTTTCCCACTGTGGCCTCAACATCCTGGACTCAGGTGATCCTCCTGCCTCAGCCTCCTGAGTAGCTGGGACTACAGGCACATGTCACCATGTGCAGCTAATTTTTTTTATTTTTTAATATTTTTTGTAGAGGTGAGTCTTGCTATGTTTCTAGGCTGGGCTCAGGCCCCTGGGCTCAAGCAATCCTCCTGCCTCAAACCTCCGGAGTAGTTGAGACTATAGGTATAACCCACCATGCCTGGCCAGCCTCTATTATAAGGGCATTAATTCCATTTATAAAGGCAGAACTCCCATGACCTAATCACCTCCCCAAAATCCCTAATCACCTCCCAAAAATACTATCACTTTGGAGATTAAGTTTCAACATATGAAATTTGGGGGAACACAAACATTCAGACCATAGCAAGTGCATATATAGGATAAAAAAGTATATAAAATGGCTTATCTAAGCAACAAGTCTGACCACATCATTGCTACTTAGAATCACTCAGTGATTCTTCTTTCCCCAGGGGATTGAGTCAAACACTTTTACGTGATTTGCTAGGTCTCTCATGATCTTACTCCTGATGCCTCTTGCTGTCCTTCCAAGTTTCACTTAAAAAAATCAGCAACAGTGAGCTATTTATTGTTACTTGCACATATTTTGTTGATTTTAACCTTCACACGTTTGCTGCTTCTGCTGTCTGGTATTCTATTCTCCTCCCTTCCCAATCCTCCTTCAGGTGATTTCTTACTGATTCTTTAAGAGTGAACTCAGCCAATACTTCCTCCAGAATTTCAGATCTGTCCTCCCTGCCTCCCCTCTCCAGGTATGCTAGGTGCCCTTTATCTGTTCTACTACGGTATGTGTCAATAATAGGACAGTGCCCGATCCAGAGTTAACACTCAAGAAGTATGTGCTGATAACTTGGAAGACTGCTGAGCACAGAAGGGCACATTCAGGCAGGAATGGCTCAGCGTGCCCTCCAAAACATGACAGGGGAGCTAGTTGGAAGCACTTTGTCTCGAGGGTCATATGTCAAGAGAACTAAACCTTGGAGCCCAGAGAGAGGACCCTGTCTTGCCAATAAGAATAGCTAATATCTTAGTTCTTTTGTGTGTTTTTATTATTCCCCAACTTTAGTAAAATAATTTTTTTACATATGGGTCCTTGTTTATGCTGTGCATGAGGAATCTAGGGTGGCAGGTTAGATGGAGACCCGTCCCTTCTACACTCTCTGACTACAGTCCATCATTTTTGCGCTAGTCATAGGGGAGCTGAGGGTTTTTGTTTGGCTTGCTTTTGGTTCTCATAAAAGAAGGCACGCATGGCTCCACTAGTCATTCAATTCTTCATATTCACTCATTTACTCATTTTTTGTGAAATGCCTGTCAGCAAGGTCAGACACTTAACTACCTAACTAAGGTTTTATTCATTTCTAGAAAAATCCCTTAAACAACAAAAATTAATTTTAAAAAATCAGAATTTTCTTTTTTATCTATAAAACGCTTGGTATACATTCATATACGCTCACATGCACACTAACTGGATCTGCCTGCAGGAGGTGTCGCTAAAGAAAGACTCTCAGCCGGGGCCCTAATGCTTTCTGTTAACACGGGAGAGTTCTGAGGCTGCATCTGACATCAATCTTGGCAAGCCCAGGACTCGAGAAAAAGCACTAGCAGGTGGAACAGGAAGCGGAGGCCCCTTTGCCTCTTCTGTTTTTGATATTCACTTTAGTCTTTATACCACCAGATGGGTGGTGGTTCACTCGTTGATATATTTAGCTACCTGCAACAAAAATTACTGTACTCTGGAGGGAGGAAGGGATGAGTATAGAGGGTCTTTTTAAGAACCGAATTATTATTATTAGAGAGGTCAGATTTTTTTTTCTATTTTGGTAGTTGGCATGCAAAGCAGCAACTTACAACCATGTAATGCATTATGAATCAGAGTATGAGAACACAGAGCAGTTTTCTAGATAGGCCTGGGACATGTTTCATTGTGGTGAACCATGGGTGGGATGTGACAGACATTAATGGTAGTGTATACCCTGGTCCTGCTCTATGGATCATGGTGAGCTATACATTCTAGCTCTAGCTCAACTTAAGGATTGTGACTAGATTCCTTTTGATAGAACATTTTCTGAGGGCATCCAAAAGAAGCATAGATAGTATCCACCTTGAGAACAAGGGACATCATAGTCCTGATGGGTCAGGAGTATCATGGTCCATGTCAAAACTGGTTGAAAGAACAAGAAGATTCCATATGGTGAAAATACATCACAAAATAAGAGAGCAGAATAATCAGAAATAGAACACACAGTATTGTAAGTGATGAGTTAGGGAAAATAATCTAATCAAAGGCTACAGACTATGATGGTGTAGTCTGTAGTAGACCAAGCTTACTATAAAGAACAAGTGAAAAGCACAAATAATAAGTTGGAAGAGATGTGAGAGTTTTCAAGGCATGTAAGACTTGAAACACTTAGACTGAGAGGAAAGAGGAACATAATGAGCTAAGCACAAAAGTATGTATCCCACTTCCCCTGCAGAGCATTTGACTGTAAATTTTGTAGGGTCAGGGACTGAGAAGCTGGGCAGCAAAATACCACAAGAGACAGAGGATCCAGCAGAGCTCTTAGGAAGCTCAAGATGTTGACGAGGTAAATATTAGGTTTGGGACCATGAAAACAATCATGACCTGTGGTAGACCAAGCTTACCTGAACAAAAGATTCTGGAGAGAAGGAAAAATGATATTGAGATATTGAGTAATAGCCAATATTACTATTGAGTAAAAATCACAAGATAAAAACCAAGTAGAATTTTATCAGTCTCCCAATAATGAAGAACCACAAATGAAAATCTAAGACCCACAGAGAAAGGAGCTCTGTTAAGTAGCCTATACTCTTAGTTTTGACTCCTGAATGACAAACTCTAGGAGTGGAGGTAAACAGAAATAACCTAAATTTTCAAAGTCTAAAATCCAACCTCGAATCTGTTGATTAGAATGACATGGTCTACTTCAGCATCTCTTTCCCTCTTCTGATGTCCATTCCTTTCCTTTAATCTACCATGTGCATATATAAATGTGTCATAAAAATACCCTGAAAGTGACCTTCTAGATTTTCTGAGGCCATGACCCAAAGAGGCCTTGCAGCTTCCACCTAGACCTTTTGGAACATTCTCTATTGACATTCCCACTCTGTGGGAAACCAGTTGCATGAAGAAGTCATATGACTCAAGACCATAGTGTGTGGAAAGTAAGTCCAGCCAGCTCCTATCTGTTCTAGCCATCCCAGTCCAGGGAACAATATGTGAATAAAGAAACTGGTTCCACAGGAGATTCCATGTGGAGAAATACAGACTGCACACATATGGCTCAATTTAAGTTGTCCCAATCATCTCCAGCCATTTGGATCATCCCAACTGAGGCCCTAGGCAGAGTGGAGTAGAGAGGAGCTATCCCTTCTGGGTCCTGCCTGAATTCCTAACCCACAGAAACATGAACGTGATAAATTATTGGGGTTTTTTTTGTCTTTGTTTTGTTTTGTTAATGCAGCCTACTTTGGGAGTTGTTTCCTTAGGCAACAATAATTAAGGGAGACATGCTCTCTTTTGGCTATCTGCCATTTGATTGGGTCAATCCTCTCTAGAGGAAAGCAACATCATCCAAAGTGCTTACAGTTTTTCATGGATAATGTCTAGCATTCAATAAGAATTAAGCACTCTATCAAAAATAAGACAAAGAGAAAAGCAAATAATAAGAACAAAACTATAGGACATCCACAATTAGAGTTAGATATAAAGTTTAAAATAACTGAGATTAAAGTGTTGAAGAAAATAAATGGCAATATGACAACTTTTACCAAGACTACAATCTGTTTGGAAAACAAAGAATCAAATAAAAACTGTAACAGATTGAACAATGGTGAAGAGATTACTAGTAAACTGTAAAATTTAAGCCTGTAGGAAAATCCCGATTGAGCACAGAGAAAAACAAACAAAAAAGATAGAAAGGAAGAAAGGGAAAGCATTAAAAATACATGAGAGGCAATGAAAATGCAAAACATGCAGCCATGCAAGAAAAGGAGAGGAAAAAATAGGCAGAACAATATTGAAGAAACCATGGTTGTTAATCTCCTACAACTTACTAATGATATCAACTCACACATGCAAATCCACATAAAACCCAAGCAAAACAAATACAAAGAAAAGCATATCTAGATGCTCAAAACAAGCCTGCTGAAAATTAAGAAAAAGAAAATCTGAGAAACATCAAGTTAAACTATATACTTTGCTTTAATTAGACATTCAGCTGATTTCTTAACAGGAAACATAGAAGACAGAAGACAATGGAAGGAATATATACACTTCAGAAAGCAAGATGATGCCAACATAGAATGCTTTACCCTGAAAAATTATCCCTCACAAGTGAAGATGAAATGAAGACATTTCCAAGAAAAAAAAAAACTACTAAGTTGATTTCTAGTAAGCCTGCACGAAAAGAAGTAATGAGAATTCTTAAAGAAAAAAAGGAGACTCTATTTGCAAACATGAAAATATTTAATTCAGTAGGTACTATTTTAAGTTTGCTTTGAAGGAGATTCTACTCTATGTCCATCTTTGCCCTCAAACACAATCTTTGCATCCAACAACACTATTTCTCAGCCTTATTCATTTCATCAGGGTCTCATTTATGTTTTTTGAATGTGCCAGGCAAACTTCTGCCTCAAGGCCTATGCTCTTCCGTTTCCTCTGCCCTGAGCACTCTTACTCTGAGATGTCTGCATGATTGGCTTTCTTACTTCTTTCATAATTTCACTCAAGTCACTCTACAATGTGTGCTTTCCTGACCACTACACACCCCTTATGCTAACACTTCCCATGCCTTTCCCTGCTTTATCTTTCTTATTTAGCACTCACCATTGCTGAACATATTACAGATTTTCCTCTTCCTCCTCCTTCTTATTTTTCTTCTTTGTAGAGATGAGGTCTGTCTATGTTGCCTAGGCTGGTCTCAAAGTCCAAAGCTTAAGCAATCTTCTTGCTTCAGCCTCCCAAAGTGCTGGGATTATAGGTATAAGCCACCATGCCTGGCCAGATTTTCCTTCTTAATTTTGTTTTCTCCTCTAATAAAATACAAAGTCTAAGAGGGCAGAGGTTTTGGTCTGTTTTGTGCATTCATTATGATGTTCCTAGTGCCTGCAGCAGCAATAGTAGTCTGCCTGATAAATATGTGTAGAATTAGTAAATAAATGAGTTAAATACAATGGAATAAATACATGAAAAGTAGAGATGTCTATCCAACAAGAGAAAGGTATTACTTTCTGGAATTTCACAGGATGGAGAGGTCACAACTGGTGAGTGTGACCTCCAGGGCCCTAAAATTAGAGTTGCATCTAAAAGGACGGATGGTAGGTGGAAATGGGGATTTATTTATGGGTCTCCAGGTACAGACTAATTCTTGGGTAGGAGTGGGAGAGGGAAACATGGGGTGTGCTGAAGGAATCTTGAGAAGCCTGTGTGGGTGACTGTTTGCAGAGGAGGGTTAGAAGATGAGGCTGGAAGGTTGGAACACCAAGGATCTTGAAGCTTAGACTAGGTATTGGGGTATATTTTTGTAGAAAAAATAGACTCTGAAGTTTCTCAGCAAGCAAGGAAATGACAGTATTGGAGCTGTGCTTTATGAAAATCAGTCTAGTAAGCAGTAGAGTGACTGAACAACAGAGAGGTGGGAGATGGATGGACCAGTGATTAGGCCACTTTAGTAATCCACCCAAGAGTTAACAAGGGGTTGAATTAGACTGATGGCAAATGGAAGAGGAAGAGGCAGAAGAAGAGAAGTTGAGGAGATAGAACTGACAGGTCTTGACAGCTGATTAGGAATGGAGGATGAGGGAGAAGGAGAAGTCAGATATAACGAAAGTTTCAAGCTTGAGTGATTGACAGATGGTGAATATATCAACAGAATAAGGGAGTTGAGGGGGAGACGCAATTTTGAGTGTGGAGTCAGAATTCAGGTTCTTGACTGGATTTGGGATCATTCACCGCACCCTTTATCTCTTAGAGGGCTTCACCTCTTTTCCTTTCTGGGCCATGTTCCTTAGCCCTATGGAAGCCCTCGTCGTCTAATGTAACATGTGGAGCATATGTGAGCTCCTTCTGGTCTGGAGCTCAAGACATGGTGAAGGCTGAGTTTGATTCTAATTCCTTCATTTGGCTCCATTGCTTTCCTGCTGCAAAAGCTAAGGACAATAGGTATTCTCGGAGCCAGAGAGGATCAGGACCAATGGCCTGGAGGGCTGGGCTCAGAGAAAGCAGCCTCCAGGCGAAGGGATCGTAGGTGGGAGCTGCAGCAGTTGAGGAGGCACCCCCCCAGCCCCAAGATGCAGCCCCACACAATCTCAGAAGTCACCCTCATCCAGCCCCAGGAGGAACCCACACACAGCTCCAGAAGGCACCACCCCCCAGCCCTGGGAGGCTCTCCCACTGAACCCTGGGAGGAACCCCTACCCAGCTTCCGGAGGCCCCTCCACACAGACTCAGAAGGCATCCCACCTAGCCCCAGAGAGGCTCTGCAGCCGTGAGATTCATGAGGTTCACAGTCCTGACAGATTTTTCCTGAGAATGCCCGCTGCTAACTCACTGAGCTTCATTAAGTGAAATGTATCTACTTTAATGAGCAGCGAAATACTGTTTGTAATAAAATAGTGGCTTTTAATGTTCCTGGAGCACCACCAATCCCATTTAATGTTCTGAAAGGTGGAATGGGGGAGGGAATGATTTTCATACAGGAAGACCTGACTTGATGTTAATGACCTATTCTGGAAAGTCGTAGTAAACCCAGAACTTTCTATATTATGGTCTCTTTAAAAAAAAAAAAAATTTAGGTTTTACTTATTTTTACTTGACAAAGAATAACTGTATATAATTTTGAGGTACAATGTAATTTTTTCCATTTTTATTTTAGATTCAGAGGTACACACGCATGTTTGTTACATGGACACATTGTGTAGTGGTGGGGATTGGGATCATCACCGTAAGTGAACAGACTTAGAATCAGAAAACCAAACATTGCACATTCTCACTCATTTGTGGGAGCTGAATGATCACCAAGATGCAAATAATAGAAACTGGGGACATCAATAAAGGGGAAGGTGGGAAAGGGGATTAGGGTTCAGAAATTGGGTACAATGTCCACTGTCTGGGGAATGGGCCACCTGAAGTTGTAGCCTCTTTTAATGACTGTGAACCTCACTATTTAAAGAAATCGTGCTGTCTGTCCTTCTGTAAGGAAAAAAGTTATTTAGCAATAGGACTAACTGTTCTCTAATGTACTTGTACTGGTGGACAAAAAGGACTCAGCTGTAGTCCCAGTTGGCCCCACAGTGGACAGTGCTGCTTGCCCATCTCACACACATCTCGCTTTTCTCCTTGGCCCAGGAGCTGCCTGACTGGCTTACAATGATCCTCACTCCCTTGCCAATGGTGGGTTCATGAGTGGGCATGTGACCCCAAGGAGGGTCTGCTGGAGGTTTCTGAGAAAATTCTTGCTCACTCTCAGGGACAGCTTCTTAAAACAACTATGTCTTCTGAAGGTGAACAAAGCTACTACTGAAAGGAGCTGTCTTCAGTGCAATGCTGGACTGTGAGTGTCAGTCCAAAGTCCCCTGAGTCCGGAACATACTGTGGCACCTCTAGATCAGGGAATCTTGACATGTGCCCCACTCCTGGATGAGCAGTATGTGAGCCAAACACTTTCTAGTGTGCACAGAGATGTGAATTATTACCACCATTACTTGCTTCTGAAGGCAGCTTCCCTGATACAACCACTAACTAACTGGGGACATGAGGCAGATGGCCTCACTCCAACAACCTCAGGGAAACATGGAAAGAAGTGGAGAGTTTTGGAAAAGACAGCATCTTACATTAAACTGTGGTTCTTGGGGTCATCACAGATGACCCCTCCAATGCCGTGTCCCCATGAATGGCTATAGCTACTCAGGGAGGTTTCTGTGTGTGCCAGGGCTCAGTGCTGAGGCTGCATCATTTATATCTCTTGCTTCAGAGATGATAAGCAGGGACTCCTTTTTTTGTTCTTGATTCCTGAATGACCCTAGTCCTGACTCCAATAGAAGTTAAACAAATTCTGCTGCTGGGCCTAGGTGCAGTAGCTCATGCCTGCAATTCCAGAGCTTTGGAAGGCCGAGGCAGGAGAGTCACTTGAGCCCAGAAGTTCAAGACTAGCCTGGGTAACATCGTGAGACTTTGTCTCTACAAAGAATAATTTTTAAAAAATAGTTGGGACTGGTAGTAACTGCACTCTACCCTGGGCAACAGAGTAAGAACCAGATTCAACAAAAAATAAAATAAAATAAGAGAATTCCGCTGCTGGCATATAGTTGCCTTTGCCCCAGTGATCTTTTTTGCAAAGCCTCTTCTGAGATTCACGAAGGACAGAGGCCTGGGAGTCTGCTGAGTTTCCAGATGTGTGCGTGGATGTTTCTAGCCACTTGTCCAAAAATGTCTACTTGTATGCAGGATGTGGTCTGAGATTTGCTTTCACAAAATGCTCCATTTATTCTTGTATTCATTCAACAGATATTCATTGAACACCTATGTGTACCAGGCACTTTCCTAGGCCTTGGGGATTGTATTGGTTTGCTCAGGTGCCATAACAAAGGACCATAGGCAGGGCACAACAACAGAAATGCGTTTTCTCACAGTTCTGGGCTGGAAGTCCAAGATCAAGGTGGTGGAGGGGCTGGTTTCTCTCAAGGCCCCTCTCCTTGGACTCTAGGAGGCCATTTCTCCCATGTCTCTACGTAGTCTTTCCTCTACTCACGTGCATCTGCATTCAAATGTTCTCTTCTTACAAGGACAGCATGTTAGATGAAGGGTCATCCCAAAGACCTCATTTTAAGTTAACTTAGAAAGAGGCTTGAATGTATTCCTTTGCACAGAATCAAACAAAGCTTCTTGGGACATGTTTCCTGGTCCCCTACTGTATCCCTGTATGGGCTAAATTGCACTCTCCCAAAACTCCCAGGTGAAAGATCGTACCCCCAGAACCTTCTCAAAGACCTTGTCTCCAAATACGGTTACATTCTGAGATACTGCGAGTTCGGGCTTCTACCTAGGAGTTTTGGGTGAACACCGTTTAGCCCGTGCAGGGATACAACAGGGGACTAGGAAACACGTCCCTATAAGCTGCTTCTTCTGTGTGTGAGCTACCTGCCCACAGTGCTCTCCTATTGGGTCTCTGAGCCTCCTTTCAGGGAAGAGATGCAGGGAGGGGCAGCAAACAGACGCTCTTCTAGACGGCGTTGAATCCTTCCTCTCCTAGTCCTTGCAGATACGTGCCATCACTTACTCACAGTACACCTGATTCCTGCTTTTGCTGATCCCATGCAAAGTAATCAATTTAGCTGAACTCCTTTTGAGCTGTGGGTAAAATACACTTAGACTCACAGAAGAAGATAGAGCAAGTTGACTGCAAAAATGTATTTAGTGGCAGGGTGACTATCATCTGTGGAGACTATGCTCAGTTGCAGCTGAAATGGCATTGAGGCTGCCTGGTTTTCCCCAAGCACCTGTTCTAATACAGGCTTTATGTGAAATGTAATATGCACATGAATCCACAAAACGATAGCTTGACATCGTCATTCCTAACTTTCAGGTGGGAAAACGGACACTCGAGAGGTGCAGACACGTGCTCAGGTGTGGGCCCCTGTCTGATGAGTCAGATGTTAGCTCTTGTCCCAGGGAGGCATGGGGTGGGCAGTGTTTGTGGGTGAAACTCTGCTGCACTTTAAATTACATAATTCTAACGCTGGCGGGGCTGGGGGAAATCAACTAGTCCTTGTTCAAGGACATGCCTCAAGGTGAGTTACGAAGTTACAACTGGACTTCTGGTTTTCTGATTCCAAAACTGGTCTTCTTATCACAATGAGGTCCCTTTGATTCATCACTTACCAAATAACAATTATCATAACAAGACTATCATATACTATTTTTACAGTGCCTTTTAGATCCCAAGGTGTTTTTATCTACTTTTTAAAATTTAAAACAAATTTTAAAAATGGACTTTAGTTGACTAAACAGAAAATGACCTGAGCTCTTCCAGGAAAAGAGGAATTTAACCTTGAAAAACAAGACGTGTCTTAGAAGTCATGTTTCTCACCATCATGAGTTGTTTTTAGCCTGGATTCCAGTCATAAGATGGACCAGAAGGAGCAGATTTGGTCCCCTCCTGAGGCAGGAGAGTGAGGCTTCCCAAGTCAGGATATGAGGTCCCCAGTGCAGAAGGCAGAATTGTGGCGAGGCTGTCTCTAGGTAGAGCAAGAGATTAAGATATCATTGGGATTTGTTGGTGGCAAGTGACAGAATGCCATGGTGGCTGGGTTGGGGGGATGGAGAACTGCATTGTCTTGCTGGAATGTTCTTCACAGGATGAAAGTACAGCTGGAGAAACTGGTCTTAGAGCTGAGCAGAACCAGGAAACTCCAAAGAGTCCCCAAAACTGTAAGGAATGAACAGACTGAATCTTCTGCTGTAATTTCATTTCATCCAAGGACTGAAATCCCAGAAAAGAAACTTCAGTTGGCCAAGCTTATGTCAGCTCTCGGCCCTGACGCTACAGTTGCTAATGTACCCATAGAGATAGCCTTCTTGGATGACTTCAGCTGCCACCACAGGCAGGAAATCACCTGGGTTTACTACCTTTTCCACTAAGAAGACAAAATATCTCAGAACTCCTTCATACTCTAAAACTCTCGAGGACCCCAGAGAGCTTTGTTTTATGTAGATACCGTATTAGAAATCAAGATCAGTTTTAAAGACAATTATTAATTTATCTCAAAGTAGTAACAATAAACTTATTCTTATGAACATTAATGATATATTTTAAAAATGAAAATGACTATATTTTCTAAAACCAAAAACATTAGTGAGAAGAGGAGTGTTTCATACTTTTGCAAAGCTCTATATGTCTGGTTTAAAGAAAACATTCGCATTCTCATATCTGCTTTTGCATTGACTCTGTTGTGATATCTTATTTTGGTTAAAGCACATGAAAAAAAAGCTTGCCTTGAAGAGAAAAAGGAGGAGTATTTTAACAGCCTTTTAGATAATTGTAGAGATCATTTTTTGATACTGTACCAAAATTCAATTATTGATAGTTTCTTAAAAATTCAAAACTTTGTTAATAAACTTTTTATACTCAGTTACATTACATCTCTCACACTTTAAATGGGTCTTACCCATGCACAATTTTGTAGTGCCATGTGCTGGTCCTTTAGAAAATGTTGGTTCACTGAGCTATGTGCATCTTCCAAATACTGACCCATTTCATTTACAATATGCAAAATCATAGTACTCAATAAATATCACTGCATCCCATCAGAAATATATTTACGCACTGAGAAGTCGTCAATTCACTAATCTTCGCATGAAACCTCCAATTGTCTTACAAGCTAAGAATACTCTCAATTGTTTTCCTTGAAATGACAGGCTCACTCCCTTCATTGCTGGGAGAGTGTCTGCTCAGTGCTCAGGTCCGAATACCTGGAGTTCGTCTGCCAGCTGTCCTTCCAATTCAAAATGGAATTCCAAGGACAAAAGCACAACTGCAGCTCCCCACAAGCATGTGCACACCTTCGTGCCTCTCATCAAGACAAGCATCATGTGTCAGCACTATGTTAGTCCATTTTGTGTTGCTATAAAGGAGTGCCTGAGGCTGGGTAATTTATAAAGAAAAAAAACTTTGCACTGGCTCACGTTTCTGCATGGTGTTAGCATCTGCTTCTGGTTAGGCCTCAGGTCATGGCAGTTAATTTTATATTTGGAAATAAATTTCAACTTTAAAAATTTCAAAAATAAAAATAATACAAGGAACACCCAGATACTCTTTATTTTGATGCCCTAGTTTTAACATTTTCTCCATCTGCTTTATCATTTACCTCTCTCCCCAGCCCCTCATGTTTTTGTTTTCTTTTTTTCTAAATCATTTGAGATCATCATAGTCATCTACCCCTAAAGTTCTCAGTGTTCCTTTCCTAAGAAAGGGGGAGGGCTTCTTGTCTTCAATCACCAAAGTAGAGTTATCAACTTTATAACATGTTATTGTCCCTATTCCAGCTTTGCTGGTTGACCTAATAAGGTCATTTGTAGGTACCAGATCCAGTGTCGGGTCAGCCATGGCATTCAGCTCTCTTTGGCCTCCTTAATCTGGGATATTTCTATGGTTTTTTTCTTTTCTTTTGTAACATTTTTAAGAGTAGAAGCTACCTTCCTCCATGCCTCCATTAAAAAAAAATGGAACACTCTTATTCTGGGCCCAGTGGCTCACATCTATAATCCCAGCACTTTGAGAGGTTGAGACAGGAGGATCACTTGAGCCCAGGAGTTCAAGACCAGCCTAGGAAACATAGTGATACATTGTCTCTCCACTCCAAAAAAATTGCAGGGCATGGTGGTACATACCTGTAGTCTCAGCTAATTGGGGCTGAGGTGGAAGGATTGCCTTAGCCCGGGAGGTCAAGGCTGTGTTGAGCCATGATCATGCCACTGTGCTTTAGCCTTGATGACAGAGTGAGACCATGACTCAATCAATCAATAAACACATAACACTCTTTGTTGTGTTTTTCTGCATTTCATCATGGTGAGGGTCAACTTACTCACCCTTGTCTGGATACCATGTGGGTGTCCCTCTCAGGAGCCAGGCTGAATGTACACGTGGTTGCATGTCTTTCATTAGTGTTATTAGTTGCCATTGCCTGCCAAGGTGGGCTACAGGTTCTCCACTGCATAATCACTGTTTTTTTCTCCTTTTCAACAATAAGTACTTTGTGGGGAGACACTTTAAGACCGTTAAAACATCCTACTTCTCACCAAAATGCCCCCCTAGATGTAGCATCCACTGACAATTCTTGCTTGATGCAGTCTTTACTCTGGGAGTGACAGAAGAGTGCTATGCCAGCATCCATACTTTCTAATCACCTTAGCAATCTGCTGTGAGAGCTCTCTCTTCTCCTCCTTTTATCTATCTCTATCTATCATCTATCTATCAATCATCTTTTTTTTTAAAAAAAAAGATGAGTAAAATTCAGGGTTAGGTATACAAATGGTCATTGTACAGGTAAAGTTTGGGTCTCACCTTGGTCCCCACTTCACCTGATTTGAGATCAGGTACTCTTGTTGATGAAGTGTGCCCTCCCCCTCCCCTGGCAGTTTTCCCATTACTGCCAATCCCTTTCTTATAGTATTATGATAATTGTTCAGGGTCCACTTATGAGTGAGAACATGTGGTACTCAGTTGTTTGTTTCTGTGATAGATCACTTATAGATCACTTAAATCCATCTAAATTGCTGTGAGGTTCATAATTTTGTCCTTCTTTATGGCTGTGTAATATTCCATTGTGTATATATATCACTTTTTTTAATCCAGTCAACTTAGGATTTTGCTTTGTCACCCAGACTGGAGTATGATGCAATCATAGTTCACTACAGCCTCGACCTCCTGCGCTCAAGTGATCCTCCTGCATCAGCCTCCCCAGTAGCTGGGACTACAGGCATACCAGCAGGCCTGGTTAATTTTTTACTTTTAATTTTTTTTAGAGATAAGTCTTGCTATGTTGCTCAGGCTGGTCTTGAAGTCCTGGCCTCAAGTGATCCTCCTGCTTAGGCCTCCCAAATTGCTAGAATTACAAGCCTGGCCTCTATCTATCTTTTATAGGACTAAACTCATGAATTTCTATTTGTTTGATGGTTTATAATACATTCTAATACTTAATTATTTTGGTGCTAAAATTGTCCCAGGTCTGGCCAGTGGGAACCCTCCAAGCAGTCTCCTACATGTTGGTGACATGTCCCAATATTTTTTTCTCCCTTTTTTTCCCCTCTCTCTTTCTGGCATCATGCATTGTTCTGATGCATCATGCTCCTACCTTGCTCTAGTCTCCAACTTGCCTATTCCTTGAGGAAGCCTGGGTCCCATTCACTTCCATGCTGTTGTGCCATCAGTGTGAATGCCAAGCAAAAGAGGCAAGTGAAGTCTCAGGATTAATATGAAAATAGTTTTGACCTCTTGAATATCTTGCAAGTGTCTCAGAGACTCCTTGCAGTCTGCGGACACTTTTAGAATTACTGTTGAATATAAATTATGCTTATGTTAACTGTACGGTAAAGTGTTTATAATTTGTCTTACTGTGTGTTCGATTAGCTTTACGGAGGAGCTAAAGACCCCATTTGATAACTATGAGATCTTGGGTTCTTATTCTGCATGCCTACTTTGGTACATATGGAATTAGGGATCATATTACTTACTTCCCAAGACTGCTGAGGATTACATGAGATAACTCATCTAAATACTAGAGGCAAGGCAAAATACAGAATGTTTAGTACACAATGTATTTAGGGGTAAATAACTTGCCTCTTTGGTTCACAATCTTCAGATAGAGCAGTGCTCAGGAGAGTATCCAAGGAGCTTCACCTACTGCTAATCTTGCTAGTGGATGAGATCCTGACTTTCAGCCAAGGTGGCTGCAACAAGATCCATGCACATGCTCTTTTCCAAGATGGCTGCAACAAGATCCATGCACATGCTCTTTTTACTATGTGACAGTGACACTCCTTTCATGAAGAAGTGAGGTCTATGTTTCTTCCACTAGAATCTAGACAGAACTATGGATGTAACAAAGGGATGCTACCAGATGTGCAAGGCCAAGTCCTAAAAGTTGGTGTAGCATCCACTGGGGTTTCCTGGGACACTTCTCAGAACCATCCTTGTGCTGGGAGGAAGCTCCAACCTCCTGCAGATGTTCTGGAAGTTAGCCTCAGGTGAGGTGTAAAGGACAGAACCAACTGCCAGTCATGCAAGTGAGGTGCCTTCAAGATGTCAGCAAGATGAGCCACTGTCTGCCTGGAGCCCCTTGAGAGGTCCATCCCCTGGGCCCAGGTAGCCCTCGGAACCATGAGAGATAATAATAATAAAGTGATGTTGTTGATGTTGTAAACTACCATGTTTAAGGGTTCTTGCTTACACAGAAGTGGACAGCACAGCTGAGGCACAGCTCGCAACTGTAAGCTGGGGATCTGCATCCAAACATGGGGGTATAATGTAGGCCACGCGTGAGACATGGAACATGTGCCCACATGGTGAATTCCCTCATAAGAAGACGATGATGAGACTTGTATGAGAATCGCACGCATCGACAGTCACAGTCCTGCAACCAGGTCATGAGGTGGGTATAGCTTCTGGCATGGATGACACAACCTGAGTGCCATGAGGCAGCTGAGTAAGTCCCTACATCCCCTCCCTCCCCATGCCTTCTTCTCCTCTCCACTTTTCCTCGTGTTTCTTCTTCCTTCCCCACCCATAGAAGCTTGACAAACAAGAAATGAACATGAATTTTGGAGTTAAGAAGGCCTGGATTTGAAGGAAAAAGAAATCATTTTATAAAAAAGATTTTGTCACTGGTAAGTTTACTGTCACATCATTCACAATAGTAAAGACGTGGAATCAACCTAAGGGTCTATCAACAAGAGATTGGATAAAGAAAATGTCACACACACACACACACACACACACACACCATGGAATATCACTCAGCCATAAAAAAGAACGAAATCATCTTTTGCAGCAACATGGATGGAGCTGGAGGCCATTATCTTAACTAAAACAAGTCAGACACAGAAGGACAAATACTGCATGTTCTTCTCACTTACAAATGGGAGCTAAGTTACATGTGCACATGGTCATAGAGTGTGAAATGGTGGACAACAGAGACTCAAGGGGGAGGGAGTAGGAAGGGTGGGTGAAGGGAGATAACTTATTGGGTACAATGTATGTCATTTGGGTGAAGGGTAGCCTAAAAACCCTGACTTCACTACTATTCAATTTATATGCATCACAAAATTACAGTTGTCACCCCGCAAATTTATACAAAGAATCATTTTTTTAAAAAAGGCCTGGGCTCAAACCAACTCTTGAGGTGCTTGACTTTGGGCAAGCCATTTTTCTCTCACCTAGCCTTACTTCTTCCATCTCTAAGTTGAAGCTAACACTACATGAAGTTATTGGGATGCTTAGATGCATTGATCAAAGTGCTCTGAGCACCACTGGGCACATGGTGGGTCTGCAATGCACAATTCGGGTTGTTTTGCTTCCCTGTCTCTTTCCTTTAAATACAGGTAAGAGTTTTCTCCTCTGCTTCCTCCAAAGTCCCTGGCCTCTCTCCCCACATCATCCCATTTCTCAGATGCTGTTTTTTTCCACTCATGGTTGGCTCTGCCAATGCACGCAGCACACCTACAAATTCCAGATGCCAAGAGAAAAGCTCTTGATTCAGGTTGGAGGGGAGAGCATATTCGCTAAAATGCAGATGGCACATAGGGTACCTGTGGGAGGCTCGTGTGCTGGGTTGGAAACAAACACAAACAAAATCTCCTGGCAGAAGCAGGATTCTGGTAGAGGGTAGGCAGAAAGCAATGGAGCAGATGGAGGCTGGTAGGTACCACAGCGCTGTCCTCCTAGGGCTGAGGTCACCTGGAATATGGATTCATGGCCCCGGCACAGATGCGGTAGGTACCCCTGGGTAGGGGGAGTAACTGTATCTCTGGAAAGAGGGAGTGACTTATCTGCAGGGTAAGAGGAGCGAGCTCAGAGAGCTTCAGGGACTAGGGGAGATAGACATGCAGCCAGGAAGCCCCTCACATCGTGGAGAACGAGACTGAAAGCTGTAGAATGTTTAATTCTCTATCTTTGTGCCGAATACATGGGCAGATTAAATGGGATGATCAGGCGATGAGTGCGCGGAGCAATTAAGAGAACCGGGAACTTTTCAGTCAAACACGACAGGCACTTGGCCAAATGCTGTGAAAAGAAACTGCACATATCTAGACATTTCTGACAGACAGAAGTTGCACAGGAAACTGTGCTCATTAAAGACCATGGCAATGACCATAAGGGTAGGAAATATGATTCCAGGGCAAAAAGTAATGCTGTTTTTTTGTTTTCCCAAGGATGTTCTCTGATGGATACTTGCATTTCTAAACAAATCTCTGTCTTTTGGTAACTAGATTTTATTTTCTAAACCCCGTTCATATGGACTCACAGATTGTTAGTGCTAAAGAGAAGCTCAGAGATCACCTGGCTCCACCCATCCCTTCTTGGCTAGGGTAACTTCAACCCAGAGAAAACTAATAAATTCGGCAAAGTCACACAGCTGAGTTGGGGTGGGGACAAGACTGGAAGCTGATTTTCTGTCCAGAACTCTTTCCCAGCTTTTCTTTTCCTTATACTATCTCAATAATAACAGATTCTGTTCTTTCTCTGGTCACGAAAAGTATTTATTAGAGCCTCTGGCCAACTCTACACCCACATCTTTGCTTTAAGTGATGTCACTTCCCCCTTCAGGGAGGTACCTAATGATCTGAACAGAGAAACACTCTTTAAAAACAGGTTATAGTTCAGCAGAAACGAGTTCAGGGTTATTTATATATTCATTCCACAAATATTTATTAATCACCTACTGTGTGCCAGGGACTGTGTTAATCACCATAGTTTCAGTAATGAGAAAAAAACAAACAAACACAGAGAACAGAGATTCAACACAGGCACAAGCAGTAGAAGGGACCCAGCTTTCATAGCTCACCACACATTTCATACATTGTGGGGGGAAACAGGAGTGTGTTCTATGAGGGCTGGAAAGTGGTTATTTTTGCTCTGAATTAGTCAGATCTCATAATGTCATATTTGGCACATAAAAACTGCAGAGGAATCAAAAAAAGATCATTGTAGAGAGTTTAAAAAATGACTCCCAGACTCCTATACAGACAAAAGTAAAAACGCAGTGAGAAATTTAGATTTGAACTTGGAGACATAAGAGATGACCCGAAGCTGACTTGAATACATGGACATGTTAACTGCTTGTGCTCTTTCTTCACTGAGAGCTTTGCAAAAGAAATTGAGTTCAAGGGAGATTGTGTTTGGACATTAGAAAGAAATGTTTCTCAGCATTTAAAGTGGTAAACTCGGCATCGGGCTCCATAGAGGAGGGGAACCGCTTCTCTTTAGGACTGCCCTCTCCTTTCAGTCCTTGATCAGAACTGCTGTGGTGGTCTTTAGGGTCTGGTACTCAGAGTGGGGTTCTGGGCCCAGCAGGATCAGTATGACTCAAGATTAACACAACCCCAGCGATTCCTACACCTACTTAAGTTTGAGAAGCTTTGTTCTAGAACACTCATCACGGAGTCAGACAGACTTGATGTCAAAGTTTGCCTCGGCCACTGTCTGGCTCTGTGACTTTGGCCAAGTCACCTAACCTATCTGAGATTCAGTTTCTTTGTAAAATGGTTACAACAATTCTTACTTCTTAGGCTCTCAGACAGTCCCTTCCTACCCCCTTATTTCAAATAAATCCTTTCTATTATGTTTACTTCAATCCTTTACCATTTCCTTTTCCTTGGATTTCTTTGTGTCTCTACTGTTCAAATGTTAGTTCCATGAAGACAGAGACCATGCCTATCATGCTTACTCTGGTATCCAGGGACCTCACACAATGCCCAGTACCAGTGGGGGTTTGGGGTTTGTTGAACAGCTGATTATCACAAGGATTAAGTTAGATGAGTCAAGTGAAGTTTCATGTCTAACTTGGGGAAAGTTTTTACCACATGGTTGCTGCTGACAAAATCAGTTATGTCATCTGGCCCCAGCACAAAATGGAAATGAGGGTCCCTTGCTAATAAAACTATAAAAAATTTCAGGGCGGCAACTGCAGAGAAAGGAGTTGAGCATGGGGTCCTTTTCAGAGCTGAGTCTTTGGAGGGTCCCCAGCACGAGCTCCCTTGATGTCTCTGCCTCTCCCAGCTCTCTCTGCTGCCACTTTTCCTTCCTTCCTATGCTCTCGGAGGAGAAGACTCTGCTGTCTCTCCCTCTGTATCTCTCCTGGGATGTCGCTTCCCTGATCCTCTCCTCCCTGTCTCGAAAAGAGAGATGACCCAGCGGTCAAAGCTTCCCTCTGGCCTGAAAACACGCCTGCCCCTGAGCCCGCCACCCAGTGAGTGCCTGATCTCTTTCTTCTCTCTCTACCAACCCTCTTGCCAGAGTAATATGCACCCACCTGCCTCTCCTTCATCACCACCCTTCGCTCCATCACCCCTGTAACTTCTTTTACCGTAACTCTAAGAGAATTGACTTGTTAGTCAACCATGTGGACATTTGAATCATACTGGACAATGGAGACTTTTGCTCATAAGTGACAGAAACCCACTCATCCTGACCAAGGAGAAAGAGGAAGAGCTATGAGCTTATGATTCACATTCCCAGTCTTGGAAAGGGCAGGAGTGGACTTGGCTAAGGCATCATCAGGGACTCTGTGCGATGAACCACCTGTCTCTTTTCTACTTCTGTGTGCCAACAGGGAATCCGGGCCATAGACACATTTTTCGTGTGTTCACCAGTTTGTTGGTCAAAACCAGAGCAAGAACAAAACTGGCCTGCCTGAGTCACATGGCCACATCTCAACCCATTCACTGTGGCTGGAGAAAGTAACAGTCATGTCATCAGTCTAGGTCCCGGGACTACAAGGTTGACCAGAAAGGGGTGGTGTCTGGTACGGGAAGCAGCTGGGGGAAACCGTGACCTCAATAGCTGTGTCTGCTATGCAGACTATGTGCATAGCTGAGAAGTGTACAAAATAATATAATAGATGGTAAAATTGGGGCCATTATCAAAATTAGACAATCATTAATGCTGAACAAAATCTTTAAGGCTGAACAGAAACATTAAGAAGTACATGCATGTCTAGCCACATATGTCTAAGACTGTGGGTCAAGTGGACCTAATGCGTCTCCGATGCCTGAGCTGTAGGATTTGAAAGGACACCCAGAAGGGCCAGATGTCCCAAAATACCAACTCCCCATGTCTGTTCTTTTGCCTCTGGAAAGTGCTCCTAGTTTCAAAATCTCACAGTCCAAGAAAAGCCCCAATGAGAGGGCTCCCGCCATAGTTACAAATTAACAGTCTTGGGAGGAGCAGTTAGCAGATAAACCTGAACAAAAAAACCTGCAGCAGGAGAACCAGAAAGCCACTGAGGATTCTAGACCAGTAGAAGAAGGAAAAGTTGCTGTAGGTGCAATGTCTTCCCCAGCTAGAATTCAGCAAGTAGAAGTGTCGGGGTCACTCAGCAGAGTGCGTTCAGGTTTTCTAGACATTATTATCCCATCAACAGAAGGAAACGGCAAGGCTGGGGAAGACTTGTTGAGGACTCATCCTATGTCAGGTGCACTAGACACACTCCTTAGGCTTCAGATCAACCCCATTTTACAGGTGAGAAAACTGAGGCCCCAAGCACCTAAACGACCTGACCATGTTTATGCAGCCAGATAGCAGTGGGTTTGGAATTCTCACTCAGGTATGTTTGTCCAGCTCCAAAGGACTACTGATGTGGAAGTTAATAAACTTAAAAAATTGTGTCAGAAACTAGGCTTTTTGACTTCCAGGCCAGGGCTTTTTCTAAGGCGCATACCACCTTTCTTGTTTACGTTACAGCATGAAAAGCATTTTCCCCAAGAGCAGAGCTCTTATTTCTCATGATGCCTGTGGGGCAGATGGGAGATGGGAGATTTTTCCCACTTCACAGCTGAAGAAACCACAGCTCTGAGGGTAGACTTGGTCCAGTTGAAGTGTCATGCTGAACCCAGCAGGGCTGGGACCTGGCAGACACCATTTTTTGCTCTGGTTGATCACCTTCCCCAATTCAGTGGGCCTGGCCAGGTGGCTGCTTTCCAGTGATCCTAGCTCCCTGTTCTCAGCCACCCCTGAGCCCATTACCCCATTCTCGGCTTCCCCTGAGCTCATCTCCCTGTTCTTAGCTTCCTTCCGTTCCTCATGACTGATTCGCATTCTGAGCCCTGCTCTCATTTCCAGTCTTTCATAAAGAAAAGTTGTCACATTAGAATTGAGTGACTCTGCCTGCCTCGTTCCTCCACTCAGACTGTATTTTTACATTATCAAGTAAATTAAAAGCCATACATTATGGGAACTCATATGAATTCGGTTGAGACTACATTTGCAGTACTTCTGCTGACTCAGTGAAGAACTGCCTGCCCTCCCAAGCAGGTGTGAATCAGCATTTTGCTGCAGGGAAATATAGTAGCCTCCTAACCCTCGGGGTCCAACATGTGCTCTCTCGAGCTCCTGGGCACCTTGGACCTCTTCACCTGAGCATATGAGTGAGGGCGGCAGAGCCAGGAAATCCAGGTGACCTATGGGCACCTGCCCATGACTACACACCCCAAGGGGAAGATTAAGGTGGCCCATCTTGGTGGTGGCCACGTCTGTGTAGCAGACACAGATTGCAGAGGCTGTAGAGTTCACGGTTTCCCCCAGCAACCATGTATGTAGCTCTCAAGCTGCTTCTACTGTCACACTCTACCCCCTTCCAATCAGCCTTACAGAACCAGAACCTAGGCTGATTCCATGGCCATGACTTTCCCTGGCCACAGTGAATTGGTTAAGATGTGATCGTGTGACTCAGGCAGGCCAGTTTTGTTTTTGCTCTGGATTTGCCCAACAAAAGAGTGAACACAACAGAAAATGTGAGAACAGAGTGGTCTACGGCCCAACTTCCCTGTTGGTGCACAGAGGTAGAAATGAGAGACAGGTGGGCCATCACACAGAGCCCCCAGTGATGACCTAGCCAGCTCCACTCCTCCCCTTTCCAAACATAAGCTCACACCCCTTCTGCTTTCTCCTTGGGCAGGGTGAGTGGGCTTCTGTCCCTTATGAGCAGAAGTCTCCATTGCCCAGTCTGATATAAATATCCATGTGGTTGACCAACAAGTCATTTCTCTTGGACTTATGGTAACAGAGGTTACAGGGGTGATGGAGCGAGGGATGGTGATGAAGGGGAGGCTGGTGGGTCCACATTACTCTTGCAAGAGAGTTGGTAGGGAGAGAAAAAAGTGATCAGGCACTCTCTGGGTGGCAGGCCCAGGGGAAGGCGTGTCTTCAGGTCAGAGGGAAGCTTTGACTGCTGGGTAATCTACTCCTCAAGACAGGGAGGAGAGGATAGGGAAGTGATGTTCCAGGAGAGATGCAGAGGATGCACTGGGAGAGGCAGCAGTGTCTTCTCTGAGAGCAGAGGAAGGAAGGAAAAGTGACAGCAGAGAGAACTGGGAGAGGCAGAAACATTGAAGAAGCTCGTGCTGGGGTGGCCACAATTTCCTCACTGTAAGAGATGGTTTGGGGCATTGACTTGCTGTTTGGGCAGGAGTGGGTCCTTCAGCTTGTGGCTGTGCTCCCACCTCCCTGGAACTACCAGGAACCATGGAGAGAGAGGTGATGGCCACAACAGCCATTGGGAATGAAATAATCTTTAGAATGGAGTCTCATGTTGTAGATGAGGGGTTGGTGTTGACTGTGGTACATCAGCCTCCCTGGCACAAGGGCAGTGGAGACTTGCACATGGCCCTGGAGGGAGATCAGCCTCTGTCAGATCACGAACCTAATAGGGCTGGACGTGGTGACTCATGCCTGTAATCCAAGCACTTTGGGAGGTCAAGGTAGGAGGATCACTTCAGCCCGGGAGTTGAGACCAGCCTGGACAACATAGTGACATCTCATCTCTACAAAAAATATAAAATAAAAAATTAGCCAGGCATGGTGGCACATGCCTATAGTCCTAGCACTTTGGGAGGTCGAGGCAGGAGAACTTCGAGACCAGCCTGGGCTACATGTTAAGACCTTGGTCTTGCCAAAAATCCGCAAATTAACCAGACATGGTGGCATGCTCCTATAGTCCCAGTTACACAGAGGGGTGAGGCAGAAGGAACATCTGAGCCCGGGAGGTCAAGGCTGTGCTGAGTTTTGATAGTGCCTCTGCACTCCAGCATGGGTGACAGAGGGAGCCCATAACTCAAAATTAATAATATAAAATCAAAAAATAAAATAAAAACTGAATCTAATAGGAAGGCGGGAATTGTGGTTTGTACCCATGTCATCCTTTCATCTCCTGGCCCCACGGGGGTTGTAGAGAGAAACTGTCCTGCTTTGCTGGGGCACCTGATTCTCTTTAGTGTTCAGGAGAGCAGACTGGTGTGAGGGCTTAAAAGAACTGCCACTGTTTCAGCGCCTCTCATCTGTCTTAAGAATATTCTAGGGCATGCCCACTGTTTGCCAACTTAGCTTTCTGTTTTGGCCTTCATATATTTAACCTAGCTAGCATAAAATATAGATGTAGGGGCATTGGCTGTATAATTAGAGGGACCTGGATATGAATTTTATTGCTATCTGATGACCTTGAATAACCTTTTTGAAGTTATTTAACCTCTTTAATATTCCATTTTTTCATATAAAAAAGTGGTAAAAGTATCTGTGTAATCTGCCATGAGATTTAAATGAGATAACATATGGAGCATTCTTCGAAAACAGCCTGGCTCATGGTTGATGCCCACATGGCTGAAGTCACTCAGAAAGCTGATGAGAGATTCCAGGACTCTTCATGTTTTCTTTTATGATAAGAGGTTTTTTTGTTTTTGTTTTTTGGCTTTGTTTTGGCTTTTTTATCCTGTCTTAAGAATCCAATGTGCTTAGGACATTTATTTATACAATTAACCAATGAGGTCAGTCTGAAACTGCCATTATTACTTTATTTTAAATTTGGTGATTTATTGAAAGGTAAATCACTAGGTCTCATTGCTCAGTAGGTTTTATCATGTGCTGAATTGAATCCGTTGATAATGATCACTTGGGGCGTGATAGTAAGAATTTTCTAGGCCAAATTAAAGAACGCTGAGATTTATTAGTAATGTCTGCATGAATGTGGATAAGGCAGTAACTTCTCCTGAAAAACAAGCACCCCTCCCCCATGGGTCACAGGTCCAAGTCATAAGCCAAGAAGTGTTACATACTTTCTTGAATTGCAATGCTCATAGAGAAGGTCCCTTCAAGAGCTGGAGAAGCAACTGTCATTAAACGCAAGGTCATGGAGCAGTGGCTGACTATAAAGAGAAGGAACATTGCATTTTGTAGTCTTGTACTTGGATAATGACAGTGCAGTGTGCGTGTAAAACCAGAGCCTCCAGAATCGACAGGTTTAAGACCACGTCTGCACGATTTCAGGAAAACCGTTTGCAAAGTTAAAAAATATGAGCTAGTCAACGACTGCTGATGTCAGGACGCGCTGACTTCCTGCTTCTCTTCTGTTCCTCCCCACATCTGGGTCCACTTGTGTCCCACCTACAGCTCTTCCAGGGCTACCCCACACCCTGAACCCAGTTCTCCCAGCTGTCAATAGGGATTTAAGAACCCTCGTGGGTTCTAGGTATCCTGGCACCACCCACCTGGTCTAAGCCAGCTCCGCTCAGAGTCTAGCCCTGCTATCTTGAGCCCCTGAATCTACTCTTGGGATCAACCTGGCTGGCATCCCTGAACACAGCCCTGTTTGCCTAGATCTCTGAAACGACTTTTCCGTAGATTCTATACACTCCCTTGTTAGGATGTCCTGTTGTCTCTCATTTTAGTGCATCAAAGTCTTTCTTAGATTACAGCCCGTGCCTTCTGCATGAAGTCTTTCACTTCCAGTGGAATGGAAGTGAACCATGTGGACTCTGAAATCACCAAAATCTAGGCTCTGACATCAGCTCTGTTTTCTCTGAACCACAAGGTATTGGGTACGGTGGTATCCTCCTCCATAAAATGGGGATGTTAATAATAACATGGCAGGGTTATACACTGGAGAATGAGAGAGAAGATGAGTGGATGAGCTAACGCATTATAGCTGTTAGCACTCAAATAACAATGACAAAATGGCAATGAAAACTGCTATTGTTTATCGAGCACTTGTAACATGGGAGGCATCAAGCCAATGGCTTCACTTATATCCTCCTCCTCCCCATAACGAAATTGATATTGTGATCCTCATTTCACAGATGAAGATATTGAGGCTTGGCGAGGTCAGTAACTTTCCCCATACCACCCAGAGAATAAAGTGCAGAGCCTGAATTTGAGTCCAGAGCTGTTTGTTCAACTCCAAATCCCCGCCTCCTTTAATCACACTAGATGTCAACACACAGTATCAGCATTCTCTACTCCTTTGGATGAATTTTCCCCATTCTCTGAAGCTGGGTTTGTAGCCCCTGGACATAATATAAGTCATCACAGTTTCTTCTCCCCATTCCCCACCTCGTGTGCCCGTTCTGTTCCCATGGAACATTTTATGACTGGCCATGTCACAGGAGCCGACAGCCTCAAGTCTATCATGCCAAACAAATCTGAGTTTTAAAACATCGAATTGGTTTTAGATAGAGCCATGGGAGTAATTTTAAAATCTGGGCTCCTAACCAACAAAGTAATTTCCGTTTATTAATGAGAAAATAAACATCTTCTGTGAAGAATGTTGCCTTCCTTCCATGGCCCTTGTCCTCTCAGAAACACAGGCCTGGGGGGCGTCATTAATGCCAGAGAATGTTCTGTGACACTAGGAGGGATGTTGTTGGCCCAGGGAGGACCTTTAGTGTGTGTCTACTTGGCTCTGTCCTATGAGTTTGATTCCTGCTACTTCAGTTCCTGTTAAATGTTGTTCCTGTCTTCACATTAAGAAGACTGGACTGGCATGTGGAGGGACCCCTTTCTAGGACATATGTATCCAGGCAGTGCATTGTGAGGGACTTGTTGAGATTTGGCCACTTGGAGGTAACAACCAACAGGGTGATCTGGCAACAGAGAAGAGAAAAAATTGCAATTTATTGATCCACAAAAATTGTCCTGAGTACTTTGTATACATTATCTTATTCAATTATCCAATATTCCTACCAGGGAGCCATTGTTATTCACATTTTTTTCATACTGTGGCTCCGAGAAATTAAATAACTGTTTAAGATCAAATAGTTACTAAATAACGGTGCCACCCAGTACGTTTTATCATGAAGACACTCCACTCAAACCTGAGGTTCAAATAGTGAATAATGAGTGTTAACTTTCAAAAGCAGTGTCAGAACTTCTCATTAATTCAATACCTATTATATCAGATTCATAATTAGAATCTACCCAAAACCGATGTGAGTTTACAGCCAGAATCTGAAATTGAGAGACGTCGTTCAGCTATTTGCATACAAATAGACTACAATTATTATGAAGTATGGTCCATTATGGAATTCAGTTTAGCTTGCATTTTGGCTGAAACCATAAAAAGTCAGCTAGGAAAGAGATAGCTTTATCAACTACATTTTCATGAACCCAGTTTTGTTTTTTAAGGTTTCTGAATTGATGTGTTCAAGGGAGAAGATGATAGCCCTGGGCCACAACTGTGCAGTCAACATTGTGGGAAATGAGATTGAGGTTTGTGAAAGTTTGGATCTTTTTCTAAAGAATGTGCCAGAAACCTCAACTATCACTTTGATTTTATTTCTGATCTCAGTGTTGCATCTGTGCGCGACCGTCAGCTGCGAGAAAGGCTTTAGGGAGCATAATCTCCCTGCAGCTTTCGAACATTCCTAGATTCCAGGCTCACAGCTCTAGTTCTTTCTGTTTTTCTTTCTAGACAGCCATGGAGGTCATCCTGCCCAGGGGCTACTGTGAGAGACAATGTGTGGGACTTAGGCAGGCAGACATGGGTCTGAAAACTATCTATGCCCTTAGTTTGCTATGTATCTGTAAACAATTCCTTCATCTCTCTGTTTTGCAGCCTTCTCATCTGAAAAATGAGGATTACAATAGCATGTAACTCAAGGGATGGCTGCAAGAGTTAAATGAGATAATAAAAGTAAAGCCCTTAGCATATTTCATGGTACAGAGTAAATCACTGTAAATATAAATCATTGGAATTGCTATAGGATTGATTATTAACACGCATAACTATATAAATTCAGTGACACATGTGGGCATAGAGTAAAGTGTCACATTCAGCGGAACATGGTCTAACAACTAAGGGCAGTTAAAAGCAATTGAAACCTTTCACTTGCATTTTTTGGAGAGCATCAAAGAAAACCTCATTCCTCATTCCTTGGCCACCTTGTCACTTCTTAACATCACCTTTCCTTTTTCTCTCTAATTCCCTCACACCCTGCAGCTGCTCCAATGTTTTAATCTTATAAACTACAGCTCCAAAAAACCTCTTTCTTAATAGCCAGGCTACAAAGTTGTTTTTTTTTTTTTAATCACTCTTCCTTTTGCCCCTCTTTTTTTCAGTTTATTATGTAGGTCAACGGAGCCTCTCTCTCAGCAAGCAAAAGGGCTTCGTTAGTAGGCTGGGAAGGAGTGGGAATGGAGCCGTCAATGCAGGATTATTTTTAATAAGCTGGAGGTGGTGGGGGTGACTGTGAGCACTCATATAGACTAATGACTTTAGTTCATCACGTAAATATAATCTTCAGTGCAAGGAAAGTTCTGGCTTCTAAGCTGCTTACCCTATACCTGAAGCCTTATTTCATGAGAAGTGAAATATCCAACCATTCAGAGAGGGTGAGATGAGCAAAAATATCCTTTTGTCAATGAAAGATCATTCCATAGGAAAAGTAATAGAAGAAACTGGAAAAAGGAAAACTCTGGGGTGAGATGAGAGTTGGCTCTAGATAACTCCAAATGGCAAAACTAAAACAACGGGATTTACAAGAGTGGGTGTTCAGCTCAGTATAAGGCAGAATGTTCTTATCAGAGCAGTTCAAAGACAGAATGAGCTTCCTTGGATTTTCTGGAGTTCTCCCTACCTGGAGGTATTTGAAAAAATGCAGATGACTTCTAGGCAGACATATTGGAAAGGTTGTGAAGCATCCAAGGAGGTTGGTTTCTTTCCATGCTGAAATACTATAATTCTATTAATCAGAACAGTGTTCGGTACATGCTTTCCATGTTGACAACGTGTAGCTCCTAATCCGAGATCCCTTCCACTCATGGCAATGGAGGAGTCATTTTCTGTGTGGGATCCCGTGTGCTAGTGCCTTCTCTGCCATTGTCCTGTCTTTTGTTGGTTTTAGTAGCATTGTTCTCCTCCTCATTCCAGTCCCTGTCTAAGTCCTTTGGAAATTGCTGGTGTGATTTTTAAACCTCATTGCTTTCTTCTTACCAACCTGGAGCCTCGAGGAGGCATGTCCAGCAAAGCAGTATCATGGCAAGGCACTGGTCTAGACCTTTGAAGCCCTGAGTTCTTGTCTAGGCTCTGACGCTATCACTGGAAGCCTCTTCGCCTCCCTGGGTCTCTGTTCTTTGAATTCAGATTCAAAGGACCTTAGCTTCCCTCTAGTAGGGAAATAAATGATTTGGGAAATGTGTTAACAAATGAAGCGGCATTTAGAGACTCAGTACTACACTAGTCAACACATATTCATGTTGTACCTACTATGTGTCATAAGACACACAGGATGTAGCCACTGACAGAATCTCTGAGGTACCTGCCTTCAAAGGAGCTTACATTCCAGAGGGCTCTAGAACCCATAGAAAAATTAATAAGTGGACACATTCATTTCATATTATGAAGAAGATAAAATAGAGTGTATTTTGAGATTGACCATGGAAGTCAAGAACAGCCTGAGATGTCCCTTGGAACTGATGCTTAAATCATGATAAGAGACCAGTTTTGTGCAAGCTTGGAGGAGGGAAGAGCAGGAGCAATGGTTGTCAGTTTGTTTGAGGAGCAGAGGGAAGGGCAAGGTGTCTAGAATGTACTGACAGGGAGGGTGCAGATGCTGGAAGAGGGAGGCGGCCCAGGATAATGACGAAACATGGGATGAGCTACACGGAGGGGTGGGGGTGGGGCAAAAAGCCCCCGGAATTTATTTATAAAAAATTGTGTATTTATTCTTACATGTTTAAACTTCAGTCACCTTCAAAGGGCTTTCTGTTTGATGCAATATCTATTGAGACACTTTTTCCACTGCTCAACGGTTTTTGAACTAGTCTATTTTGATGTCTTTTAGTGCTTCTGTCATTTTTTGTTTCTCCTCTTCCACATCAGCAAAACGTTTCCCTTTGAGAACATTTTTCATCCAGGAAAACTAAAAAACTTTGCTTGGGGTGAGATCGGGTGAATGAGGAGGGTGGGAAACCAGGTTTATGCCTTTTGAGGTCAAATACTGCTGAACACTCAGCATGATGTAGGCAGGTGTGCTCCTAAATCACCTGTCATGAAATGGGCAAATGCCTTGAACACCCCCCCCCCCACGCACATACATATTTACTAAAACCGAATGCAGCCTCTCACAACAGTGCTAGCTGGTACACTGATACTGATGGATTCCTAGAACACTTACCTAGGAGGCAAAACCTGCACTACAAGGGGCCTGCCCGCTTAAAAATAATAGGATTTTTTGGGGGTCCCCCCTTGTAGATTAATTTCATGTGTAGCAAGCAGTCATGTGAGGGTTTTTGGCAAATAAAATCAATGGTGTTGATGGTATAAAAATCAGCAACCAATACATATAGAATGAATGAAAACAGAATGGATGGTCAGGATGGTCATAAGAAGTTCAGACAAGTGCTGTGACTGGCACACTGGAAGTCTGCACAAGGGATCAGGCAGAACCATGGTGCTAGAAAACAGGTGTACCCTGGGAAGCAGGAGGCAAGAAAGGGTCTAGGATCACTCTTTGGCTTTCTTGCCAATCGCTTGAGAGTAGACATGCCTTGGGGGCAGGAACAGGTATTGTTAAAAATAGTAATATCTGCTATTGGGCATGATACATACGCCCCCTGGAGTACTTTTGTCAACCTTTTGTCAAGGAGAGTGTTGAAAGCAGTGTATGCCAGGTGCTATTTTAAGAAACTTGGCTATATCATTTCATTTAATCCTCAAAATAATCGTAGGTTGTTTTTATTTTGCACAATGACCCAGGGACATTAAGTAACTTGCCCAAAGTGACACAGCTACTAAGTTACAGACTCAGGATTTGAACTTAAGTCAGTCTGATTCTAAAATCTGGGTTCTAAATATCTGTTTCCTAGCATACCAGACACTCTGAACTTTTACCGATTCTGGGGAACTGACTGGTCTCCTGAGAGGTCTCCTTAAAAGGTCTATCACAGAAACATTACCATGAGGAATGATTTTATTTATAAAAAATGAAAATTAAAGTATCAGAACGTCAACTAAACAAAGCTTCCAGACTATGGCTTCTCCTACCACAATCACAGCAAGATTCTAACGTTGTTTCCCAAATCCGGTTTGGAAATCTCCAGTGTTGTAGTCACACAATGAAGCCCAAACTATATGTATCATAAATCATCCTATGCCTAGTCAGTGGGCATCTGGCTTTTTCAACTGCAGAAAAAATTTCTTTCTGTAGAGAAAGGGAGCTAGAAGTATAGTTCAACCATCTAATAGTACCAAACAGAGAATTTTTTTTTATAAGCACATAATTACGAAGACATGCACACTGGGTAATAGATTCTGATTTTCTATAATTCTGCAGCCAGCTTCATATATATATATATATATGAAGAGATATATATATATATATCTTTTAAAAGAGAAACTTCCAGACTAAATCCAGGAGTAAGAATCAAACTGAAGGAACATATTAGTCCTGTAGCTTTTACTTCTAGGAAGGTATTCCCTTTTCTCTCCCTTAGGATGTCAGGAATAACAACTAAAATTGATGAGGAAATAAGAGTTCAGCCATTTCTGCAGTCATAGGATGGGGTATTCCTGATTACTTCCAGTTTTGCTATCATTCACTGTTGAACCTTCAAGGACCGATTGAAGCGGGTGCATCTGCCTCTCTTGGGTCTCTGCCAACTACTTCTCTTCATCTGCTTTTACTCTGGAACCATTATTCCTTTGCACTTGCCTAATAACTTGTAAAGCTATATGACTATGTGTTGACCAACACTAGTGTGTGAGCTCCTTAAGAGCTGGTTGTATCTCATGTATCTTCTTACACGTTCTATGAGTTAGGATGCATATGACTGCAAGTAAGAGGGAAACAAGCAAAACTTGAGTGAATGCACTCAAGAATGAACTATACTGGATGACATTCCTGGAGCCCAGAAGTAGAGCACTATTAAAACCCAACTTAACTGATGGAACTGACTCTGTTTCCCCATGGTTCTTTTGGCCCTTGCTTTTCTCTCTTCAAGCTGGTGGCAAGATGTAAGCAGCAGTTATTGGTTTCACACCCATGCATGGCATCCACTAAAGAAAGAGGGATGTGTCTTCCTGTGATGGTTTCTTCAGACCAAGAAAGAGCTTTCCCAGAAGCCTCAAGTCAACTCTCCTCAACCTCGATGACCTCTTAGGAACCAGTCACTGGCAAAGTGAATAGATTTTCCATGCTTGATTTAGATATATGAAGGTCCTAGTTGTGTGACTTTTATGCCATGGGAGACTGGAAGGAAGGAAGAGCACAATGTCCTCTACTTATGTTCAGAGTCTAGAGCCTAGCACAGAAACTGGCACTTAGATGGCACTCAGTAAGAGTTTGTTAAATGAATAAGTGAATTACTGTTCCCCACTACCTGACATACCCTTTCCAGAATGACTGAATTTATAGTCAGCACCATTTACTTGGATCAGCACCTAATTATATACTTTTTATTGTTATTTGGTAATGTCTTGTGTGATAGCCTTATCTTAGCAACTGCATATTAGCTACCTAAATGCAAGGTCTACAGCAAAGAAATGTAGCTGATTGAATGAATAATGCTTTCTTGGTGACCACTCAAGTATGGAGACCAAGAAAGGACATACAGGACATTCTGTGGGTTATTTGTGAGTTTTACTATCTGCAGAAGAGCAAGACAAGTGTTTCTTCAATAGAAAACCAGTTTAAAAGGAAAAAAATCCCTTCTGTGTTTAATTTAATGAAGGCTCTGTAGAGCTACATTTAAATAAGCTGGATCTAACAAGAAATTAATCACTGGATAAGAAAATCTTAGCACTTACCACAATATTTTGCTGCATTAGACCCAGTGTGTCGCATAACAGAAATAGATGTCTTCTCTGCCTGCTGGAGTGAACCTGTCTGGGTCTTCAGGCATAAAGCACCTGAAAGATGAGCTGTACTGGAGATTTTCCCAGGTTGAATAAAGTGTCCACATGACCACAGAGGTGGCAGAAAAAATGTCTCACAACTTCTATCATTTACTGAGCAATTCCACCATGCCAGGTTTGTGTTCTAATTGTTTTGGATATAAACCATTTTATCTTCTCAACAATTCCAGGAGGTAGGAATGCTTTGCAGGTGAAAAAACTAAGGTTTAAAAAATTAAAACAACTAGGCCAGGATCATACTATTAATAAATTATGGTGTCAGAATTCAAATTCAGGAAGGCTGGCTTCAGAGCCTGTTCTTTTAATCACTATTGAAGAAGCTCATAAGTTCAAGACTAACTATAAGGCGCAAGAAGAGAATCTCTGCCAGAAGACAGACCAGAAGGCTAAAAACCAGGAAAACTAGTTCAGGAAGCAAGAAATGAGATGACTTGAAGTGAATGGTCCAGGACTAAGGCATGAATAATGCACAACCATGAAATGTGGTGGTTCTTTTCTGTGCCACCTGTGTGGTACGTTTGGGTGAGTCAATCTTAATGGCTTGAAATTGCCTTCTAGAGCTGGACAGTCTTTCCTCATTTAACTTAAGAACTAGCTGAGAAGGAAAGAACTCTACATGGAACAGATGAGTAAACTATACAAGAAAGCACATGCTCCAGGGCAGCTGAATTGGCCTTGTGGATGACCTGGTGATTGTATGAGAGGCCTCTCAGCTCAGTTGTCATCATGCTGCATTTTATAGAGGTTGGGTTCACACATAAAAACTGGGCATGGCCTTCCCTAGAGGCACAAGTTCTGAGTGTCCCAGGGTCATCTGTCCCTGCTGGCTATGGAATTATCTCAATGAGTAGCACTTGGAGAAGGCTGGCCGGGGCATCTCTGCCTGATGCAGCAGCAGCATGTCCAGGGATGCATGAAGAGGAGCCTTTGTAGCCTGTTTGCTTTGTCACCTGACCCTGCTCTTGTGGGCCTTCTGCAAGGAGGCTTGTTTGCTTACAGTATTTGGCAAAGACAGTAGTCCTGTGGGTGGCTTCAGCATGGAGTTTGGAGTGGAGGAAGTATTGCAACACATGCCAAGAATCAAATTTTATTTTTAAAAGCTGCTTTTCATAGAATCGAATATCTGTGACCTTCTCTGGCTATAGCAGACCCACATGCAGTAATTGGTGTAGGGTGGGTGACTTGGGCATCCTTTAGTGACAGATATTTGCTTTCTACAGGACTATTCTCGAGAGGTATCACTTCCTTTTGGGAGCACTTGGCAATCTCTCAGACTCTTCATTACAGCTCTTGTCCCTGCCCTTGTTTCTCCCACTGTGCTTTAGTGTCATGACAAGCTTGGTGACTGAGGTAGATTGCTTTGCTTCAGGAAAAAGAAAGTATACGTTGTTGTGTCACATTCTAGTGTTTTGTTCCTCCGTGTTAACACCCAGATCGAACAGTTCAAACATAAATCTGGGAAGTGGGTTTGAAGAAGCAAGCCAAGACCACCAACGACTTGCTCTTGGCCTTGAGAAAAGCACTCACTCATCCTCCGCTTCAGGTGCTCCTTGGTAGACCAGCATGAGAATATTCTCAAGAACTGGTGAAAGAAATGATATATGGCCTATGAGACACTGGTGATGTCTGAATGGAAGAAGGCCTGGAGACTCCAAGGTCACCATTTCCCTCAACCCATTGGTCTCCAGTCTTCTCTCTTAAGCTCTTAGTTGCAAATACCCTGGTTTGGAGGGGAAACGTCTACTGGTGACCCAATGAGATTAATGAGTGGGGATTCCAGATTTCAAGGTTTCAAAGTTGAAACTAACCTATGGAGCCTGAGTAGAAATTGGTATCAGTTTTACTGTTAGCATGGGAATGCTGATCTAGCTCTGTGAAGATTTAGGCAAAATTGGTGTGCTGTGTTCGCAAGGCATGGGAAAATGTGAAGAGGTGTTATTGCTTGAGTGTGGTTGCCCTTCCCCTCCTCAGCTCTGGCTCCTGGACCTGGAGGCACCTCTCTCCACCTGGATGGGACACCAAGCTGCCTGTTTTAGAAGAATGTTGGAAGCCAGACAGCACAGCATCTCCATCAGATACCTGCCAGGCAAGCTTTGCTCAAGATTGCCATCTAGTTGGCCATGTCCACCTTTGAAATGTGCTTTTAGTTAAGCGATTGATGTATTTGATGTTTGACTCTGCTTAACATTGAGTATTAACTGGTGCTCAGTCTTGTGAGTTGTCAGCAGTGCTCTGGAGGAGAGAGATGGAAGTTTTGGAGGGAAGGCCTCACAGGAAAGATCATATCTCAACATTTAGATGTCTCTTCTTACCCAAGTGATTAAAATGGGGAGGGGTGTAAGGTATAAGGAGAGGCCCCTCTGCCTCTTCCTTTAAGGATTTACATCTTTCAAAACTTTCAAGTTATATCAAGGATATTTTATTTTATATTATTTTATTTTAGTTAGAGTCTCACTCTGTCACCCAAGCTGGAGTGCAGTGGCACACTCACCACCACCCCAGCGTTGACCTGCTGGGATCTGGCAATCCTTCCGCCTCAGCCTTCTGAATAGCCGGAACTACAGGGACATGCTACCATGCCCAGTTAATTTTTTTGTTTTATTGTAGAGACAAGATCTCACCAAGTTGCCTGGGCTGGTCTCAAACCCATGGGCTCAGGCAGTCCACTCGCCTCGGCCTCCCAAAGTGCTGGGATTAGAGACTGAGCCACGGAGCACAATCAATATCAAGGAAATTTTAAATTGATTTCAAAAATATAACAAAATGATAAAGTCCAAGAAAGCAATGCACTCTGAGACTAAAAAGCATATTTATCAGCTGAAGCGCAAAGGGCTATATGTAGTGATAGATAATTAGATTGATAGATTAGGTAGATAGATGATAGATAGGTAGATATATGACAGGTGATAAATAGGTGGGTAGATAGAGAGATGATAGATAAATAGATAGATGATAGGTAGGTAGATATATGATTGATAGATCAAGATAGATAGATAGATAGATAGATAGACAGATATCTACCTTCCAGCAAGGCATGATTCCCAGGTGTGGAGGCTCATGCCTGGTAATCCCAGTGCTTTGGAACTCTGAGACAGAAGGATTGCTTGAGGTCAGAAGTTTGCGACCAGCCTGGATCTTTAAAAAAAATAATTAATTTTAAAAAAAGGTCCTAAAAGAAAAGTTCTGTTCTTTTTTCCAAGACTAGACGCCCAGAGAACTTATAGCTACAGATAGGGTATGTAAACTAAGAGTCAAGGTCAAGACCAATAGGACCAAAGATGTGGTAGGAAAACAAGAAACAGTAGGGCAAAAGTGCCACAGATTGAAGTAAGGTAGTAGATCTAAGGAGAAACAAATGATCAATATGCATGGCTTCAGAGCAATTCTGGCCTCTAGGGGAAGTCCCTCTTCTACTCCCAGTTCCAAATTTTATCCTCAAGGCTAAATGTTGAGAAGGTAATGAGGTCAAGGTCATGTACTGTGCCACAATGCCAGAGGTCTGAACATCTTTGCTAACAAATAAGGGGTATAGACCTTGGGTCCCTGTGGCAGCAATTTGTCTTGAGTCTTTGGCATCTCTTGGAATGTTCTTTCTTTCTTTCTTCCTCATGACAGGTGCAGAAAAAGACTCAAAGCTGTACCTGATCACTTGACCAGCTCAAAGGGCAAATGCTATCTTTTCAGTTTGCTTGACCTTGGTAGAATTTTCCATGGAATCATTTGCCCTGGTCATGGCTGTGAATCTTGTAGGAAAAGGAGAGAGGCCAGCTTGGGCCTGCCTTCCTCCTGGACAGAGCCCTCCCATTACCCCACTTGCTCCCTGGGGACTGGGAGATGGAGCCTGGCATTGGAGCTAAATTATCATGCAGTAATTGTATATACTTTACTGTTCTTTGTGTAGATCTTCTTGGATTCCTTGAAAAGGAAGTTTGTGGAAGGGAAGAATTCAAGAATCTGGGATTCTGTATCTTGGCCAAATACAATTTTCTCAATGTCTTCCTGTCATATTATGATTTATAGCCCACAGAAGCTGAAGAGGCAGAACAAGGAGCCTGGACACAGGGCCAATATCCCAGCAGCTAGGAAAACCACAGAAATTAAGAAAAATTGTTCATTCAGTCTCCATCATTCAAAAAATGTATATGACAGCAATGGATAAAATGGACTTGCAAATTGACCTAAGACAGAATCCCTATTGTCAATGAGGTCACTATTTAGCGGGGCAAATAGACTTAGATGAATAATTGCTATCAGTGAGAGGTATGCTCCATTAAAGACAAGTGTTAGTAGTAGATTGCAATCCCTAGGTACAGCTCCAGCCTTTCTCTGTCATGATGATGAAACCCATCTCCATTGTCCTCTTCTTCCCGTCATTCCCTCTTTTGTCCCTTTGTAATTATTAGTATTAACATATTAAAAATGCAGGCACACCTCAGAAATATCATGGGTTTAGTTCCAGGCCACCACAATAAAGCAGGTATCGCAATAATTTTTGGTTTCCCAGTGCACAGAAAATTATATCTACACAATACTAACATGTAATGGCATCTGGGGCCTAATCCTCAACCAGTAACATTTTCTTTTCCTAGCCTCATCCCCTGTGTATGTGTCTCCCAATAGGACACCAGGGAGTATGAGTGTGGCAAGCCGTCCAAGGGAGGATTTTCCATATTGATTATTTAAGCTTTCTAGCGGAGTGGAGGTGAGTGGCAGGTGACTGGTCTCTGGAGATGAAATGGGGTAAGAACTCCTGTAAGACATGAAGTGTTGGAGAGAATGGGTTTCTTTTCCTTTCCTTCCTAGAAGAGATAAGTTGCCTGATGTTTAGCACATGCTTCTAAAAAAATGGTTGATAAGGATAAGGGACAGAGAGAGTGGTACGATTAGTAGAACTCCTTTATCTCTGCTGGTAACAAAATGCAAGACCCAGGCTGTGGAAATGGGTCATCTGTGCCTCCTGGTGTAGAGGCAGTGTACCTTAGGTGGACGCTGGCCTTGGCAGTAGAGGGCTGGTTGGAATTCAAATTCTACTGCTAAAACACTGCCCGGAACCTCTTGGGCAAGCAACTTAGCTTCTTCAAGTCTCAGTTTCCTCATCTATCCTATAGAGATACTCCTTTTATCACAGAACTACTATATGGACAAAGTGATGTGCTTTGTCACTAGACTTATAGCCCTTGGTGCGTCTCTGGCACTTAGAGCTGAATAGATGATGCTTTTGCTGTTATTATTAAAGATAGCATTGTTAGGAATGTCAGGGCATGAGTCAGCTTTCTCACACTCCCAACATAAGTCAGAGGCAGGCTCTCTTCCTCTCGATAGTTCATAAACATGGACTGGAAGAGCAGAATTCACATCAGTTCTTGGTGCTATGCCCAGGCCACTATTTTGGTTATCTGAAGTTGCAAAACAAACTACCTCAAATGATAGCTTAAAGTGACAACATTTATTTACTGACTATTCTGCAGTTTGGACAGGATTGATGAGGATTGGCTCATCTCTGCGCCAGGTAGCACTGGCTAACATGGCTCTTCAGGAGAGACTCAACAGAGGCTGGAGGATCTTCTTCTTCAAAGATAGTTTCATCATCTTCTTCCAGAATGCTCCCTCAGCTTCTTCCAGGATGGCTCACTCATCTTCCTCCAAGATGGCTCCCTCATCTTGTTTCAAGACGGCTGGCAAGTTGATGTTGGCTGTTGGTTCAGAACTTTACTGGGACTTTTAGCAAGAGCTTCAGTTCTTCTCCACATGGTTAGTTTGGGTGTCTCACAGTGTAGAGTCTTGATTTTAAGAGAGTCTGGCCTTAAAGCAAGCATTCCAAGAAGACAAGTCATTCTTTACATCATACTTGACAATGTCCTACTGGCTGAAGCCAGTCTTATGGCCAAGCCCAGATCAATGTGTGTGTGTGTCTGTGTGTGTGTGGGGGGGGGGTACGACTGGAAAAATGACTCTAGTCATGGATTTTGGAATGCATGGTTTGTTAATGGCTACCAACGTGATGTCTACTACAACCCAAATTCTGTGAGACTGGAGCAAATTCTCCAGTCACCAGCTCCTAGTCTTCATTGTAATAGATGTTTATGAATTATTTGAATCAATGTATGCATGATCTTTAAATAGCCCTGTTGGTGCCAAGCAGCCTTTGCTAATGTGCTGCTTCTCTAACCCTGCACTTTCCAAAACAAACATTTTTAGATTAATGTGTCAGGAGTCTAGAGCTGGACAGATCAATGATATAGATCTAATATGTACAATTTTCTTGAGTGTGAACGGAGCCATCTAAAAAGGTCCTTAGATCTACTTACCTCCCCTTGTTCCCCTGCATGAACTACTCCTTAAAAAAAAATTGACAAGAAGTGAATTCTCTGAAACCAGCAGCAGAACTATTGTATGCCACTGATATGTTCACAGTACCTGAATATGTGAATAAAAGGCTTTATTTGCAGGTCCAAAAAATCCATTTAGTGATTGAAACAACTTACTCTTTTATAGCTTGTAATATTAATTTGCCTCTCTCTTTCTCTCCTCTTTTAAAAAGACCATGTTTTAATTGTTATCTTTTTATATCCCTTTCTTTATGTCTACAGTTTCCAAATTGCTATAGGGCCTGCAAGTAAGATCTTAAAAATAGACTTGCATTACTTTTGAGAAAGACAATTTTCAATTAATTATAAATGATTCAATTTCAAAACTCAGAAACCTACTGTGAATCCTGAACCTAGTACTTATCTTCTCTAATTGCATGAAGGGGAACGTAGAAATAAATTTGGTTGAATATGTAATTGGCATGCTTGTACTGAGGTTACTGTTTTAGCCCATTTAGGTTTCCCAGGGAATGTGCTGAAGTTTCCACTCCCACCAGAAGTGTCTGAACTCTTTGGCATCAAATGATTTAGGGGTGGACACAAGTGGGTGGGACACCCATGGTCATACTGAGGAGAAGGCAGGATGGAGCAGCACTCCTGTGGGAGCAGGCTTCTTTTGGGGTCCTCTCCAGATGTCTTGGTGTGGGACAAATTGTGCCTGCAAGTACTCCACGTTGCTGATTTCTCTTAGAGAGACAGGCATGAAAACAACCGCAGCCTTACCATATAGTCATCATTTTGTTGCTTTCTCCTCCTTCTTCCTCCAGCTGAACTTCCTTTGTCTAGACCTGCCTCAATACCACTTCTCCCACAGAAACATATTATTGATTGATTAAGCCCTTACTTTGTGCCTGGCCTTGGACCACACCATTTACATGCAGTGTCTTCCAGTTCTGAGATGCAGATGTTATTATTCTCCCTTTACAAATGAGGAAACCGAGGTATAGAAGGGTTAAAAGATTTGTCTAAAGTCACAAAAGTATGAGGTATAGAAGGGTTAATAAAATTAATCTGAAGTCAGGCTTGGTCCTGTGCTTAATTCTAATGTCCATTTTCTCAATCACTACTTTACTGGAAGAAAGCTACCAGGATGCCTAAGACCAGTTTCCCTGGTGTGGGTGCCTCCTCTAAAGAAAGGCCTGACATGGACACAGTAGAGCAGGGTTTTGAGAACTTGGCTTTGAGGTCAGTGGATGCCAGATTTGCCTTTGACTGTCTGTATGACTTTGGGCAATTTATTTCATTTTGCAGAGCCTCAGTTTTCTCAAGTGTAAAATAAGAATGATAACACCAACTTCAGAGAGGGGCATGGCATTGTGATTAAGATGGTGACCTATTTGGCAATAAAAGTAATGAAGTTCTAACACATGCTACAACACGGGTGAACCTTGAAAACATTATGCTAAGTGAAATAAGCCAGTCATAAAATACCACATAGTATATGATCCTGTTTATATAAAATGTCCAGAAGAGGCAAATCTATAGAGATAGAAAGCAGATGAGTGGTTGCCGAGGTCAGGGCATGGGGCCGGGAGTGACTGCAAGTGGGTGCAGGCTTCTTTTGGGGAGTGATGAAAATGCTCTAAAAGTGATTGTGGTGATGGCTGCCCAGCTCTGTGAATATACTGAAGATCATTGACTTGTACACTTTAAAAGAATAAATGACACAGGATAAGAGTCATATCTCAATAAAGCTGTTATTTAAAAAAATTAAAAAGTACGGCCTAGGAGGCAGAACTCTAGGTTCATGCCAGACCTCCCCTCAGTCAGCAGCCCTGTGTTGGTGACACCATAAGTAACTCTACACCTCAACTTCGTCACTAGCAAAATGGGAACGTAGTGCCTAGTCCATGGGGTTGTTGGGAGGATTTAATGCATTCAAATAGGTAAAAAGCGTGGAAGGGTGCTTGACACCCATAAGCTCTCAATAAACATCATCACACTTCTTGTTGGCTATCCTGAATTTTTAATGGGGAGTGCTCAACAAGGGCAGCTACTCACAAGAGCAACTGGGACTTCTAGGGCTTCAGGGATTAGCTGAATGTTAGAAACCTGTGATGGGACCATTTTTAAGAAGTCAAGCATGACGGACCTAAAGAACATACTGCTTGTCCTGCCTGGGAGTCTCTGAGTTCTGCACCTTCTCTCTCTTGGTTGTGCCCGCCATCACTCACTTGGACAGAAGGTCAGAGTGTCTTGCTGTCATCATCAAGAAAGTCCCAGAGGTGACTTCATTGTCTTGTCAAGACCTTGTGCTGGGCAGGACCACCTGGTCTCAGGAAGTACAGGAAGGTCTTCCCTCTGCTCAGGTCCTGTTCAGGAAGGCTACACGGGCCTCCTCCTGCATTTGTGTCCAGATTCCTTGGTGTTGACTTGCACTATTGCAATCTGTTGTCTTTGCTGGCTTGGACTCAGGAAAACTAGAAACCAACATTTTGCCCAAGATTGGTAATTGAATCTGTTCAGGCTAAAGGTGGACTTGTCACTTCCATGTCCTTCAGATGAACCATATTCTTGTCTTATTCCTGGAGAGTTAACATTGTTTCTCAAAGCCTATCAGGAGCAGGCAGAGATAGAAACCTGAATTGAATGAAAACACAAACCATCTTAAGCTCTCAACTATGAAATACCTGGAAGTCAAAATGATGGACTAGAGCAATATTTAAAATTCCTAATGTGAAGGTTACCCAAAACCTATGTAGATCACTCAAAACCAAAGAAGTTAAGGATGAAGAGAAAAGATGAGGATTCGACTCATGAGCCCAGTTTCTCCCCTGCACTCTTAAAACAGTTGGGGGACTTGAACATGTGAACCAAGAGAGGACAGGCATGTCCCTGGCCACTTGAGAGCAAAGAGGAGAGCCACTGAGGGGCGGTGCTTTGGGAGACCTTGCCACTTCCCTTGTCACTTACTGGGAAGAGAAGCCAAGTGGGGCACACGTGATTGACGGGGCTGTATGACTGGACGGGTTTTATTTTCTAAAGGGTGAGTTCACATGAAAGTCTCCATTCCTTGCCCAGTTGCCAGAAGTCATCCTTGGAGCAGGTCCATCGTGGACCGCCAAGAGCCTGATACAAGCTGATGTGTGGTCTTGGCCAAGAAATCCGGGAAAGCAGCATTGTGATCGAGTTGCTTCTTCTTTGACTGTCTTGCTTTTAAAATAGAAACTTCTGTTACTCACAGGAAGGTGCCAGTGACTGTTTGCTTCTCCTCTTTCTGTGCAAAAGTGCTTGATTTTAAAGCAGCCTATTTTTATCATCCTTTCCCACCATCCCCAGGACTTCATGTCCCCATGTTGGGACTTTGGAGGAATGTCTGCTGAACTTGACCATTAGTAGTGTGAGCCGTGGGCTGAGGGCAAAGGGGAGGGCAGGGGACTGTGTGGTTCACTTGACTTCCATCCTATTTGGAAACTGGAGAAAAGAAACATTTACAGGAAAAATGAGTGTGGCTAAATGTAGAACAATGGTCGGAACCAGACTTTCCCCCGAAAATGCATTTAATTCAAACCATGTACTGAAAACCTACTAAGGGCCAGGTGGGTGCTGCTGGCATGTGGAACTAACAGTAGGAAGATATGGTCTCTGAGCTCCAGTGAGGGGCTAGGGAGATGTAAAGCAGACAGGCTTGTGGCTATAATGATAATGAGTGTTGAAGTTCCTGTGCTAGAATTATGTGGGATATGGTTAGGGTGCAAAGGAAAGAGTGGTTGTTTCTTCCTGTGGGGTGTGGGGGAGGGCTTCATACTGCAGTGACACTGTCGAGCTCTAAAGCAGAATAAGTGTGCACCCCCAGTCAGGGTGTGAAGGGCATGCAGGCTGAAGTGGCAGCCCAAAAATCATTCTCGCTCCAATGATTCATTCCAATATGACATCAGGAAATTTATGTCATGCAACAGGGATTCTCCCCAGTCAACAGCAACAAGGACAGTGCTTATACCCTTGACATATCATTGGATGGGAATCAAAGAGAGACACTGGGGCTTATACATGGCAACAAGACAGGTCTGTGGCACTGTTGACATCTGGGACTGGATAATTCTTTTTTGTGGGGGCTGTCTTGAGCACAGTGGGATGTTTAGTAACATCCTTGGCCTATACCCACTAGCTGCCAGTAGCACCTTATCCCATCAGTTGTGACAACCACAAGTGTCTCCAGATACTGCCAAATATCTCCTGAGGGACAAAATCATTCCCATGTGGGAAACACTGGGCTAGAAAGACAGGCGGTACAGTTCTGGAGCAGCGAGTGGCAAGGGTAGCTAGCAGGAGCTGTAGAAAGTTGCTTGGGAGAATTGTTGACTATTCGTATATAAATAACTCTCTGGAGCTGCTCATCTGGAGACTCACTCAATGACACATCTGTGATTCAGACTATCTGTCCAGATGACTTTCCACTTGGAAATCATCATTGAAACCACTGTTGTTCTCTCAGTCCATTAAATCTTAACTTATAGAGCAGGTCTCTCCCAGCTGGTCGCCACACCAGCATCTCTGAAGGATGTCAGCCTTCCTTTGTGAGGTGACCTCATAGTCTCACCAAATAAATTCCACTTTTAAGTCAGATGGTCACAAACATACTTACTAAATGCATATACATTCGTGTGGCCATTTCTGCATGATTTGGTAAGACACATGCAGAGGGCAGCTCCGTTGTGTTATATGGACATTTTTGTTAAGGTTTCTTTGAAGCACTGACCTGGAGACCCTTTCTGAGAGCCACACCATTGTGGGGCACACAGATAGAAGACCTACATAGTCCCTGTATTCCAAGCGCTCAGCCCACAGAATGAAGGGTAGAATTCTTAGTGATCTTCAACAAGCCACTTAACCTCTCTGTGTCTCAATTTCTTCCTTTGTGAAATGAGACCATGTAAATAAACATATTTTTACAGTGGTGGTGAGAATTGAAAGGAGGTCATTCAACTGAACCATCAGCATGCTGCCGGGCTTTCAGTAGATCCTTTATCCATGCCAACTCAACTTATTATCATTAGTATTTTAAGTGCCACTGTAAGCGTATGACTGGAGGCTCTGGGAGCACTGAGATGGGCTTCCTTAGTTGACAATGGGCAGTGAAGTCAGGAAGGGCTCCTGGTAGTGGGAGAAATTCTGTAGAAGTCCTGAAAGATGAGTTAGGTGAGGAAGCTGGGCAGAGTCAGCAGGAAGAGGAAGGGTTTCTGCCTTGCTTCTCCCAATGCTGAAACAGCCCATCCTACCGGCAGGATGCACAGCCTGTGTCCAGTAGGGCTCTGCTCACACACCTCCTTCTTTCTCACCAAGGCCTCCCACCACATCCCATTTAAATGGAACATCTTCCTTTACTACACTCTCTCTTCTTTCTGGCCTTATTTTTTCCCTTGGCACATGTTGCCATCTGACTTTCTTCCTGTTGATTTTGCTTACTGTTGATTTCACCCTATGAGAAGGGAGGGTCCCAGAAGGCAGCATTTTCATCACTTTTGTGCACATCTATCTAGTTAACATCCAGATCTTTTTATTTATGTATGTATTTATTTATTATAGAGACGAGGTCTCATTAAGTTGCCCAGGTTGGTCTTGAATTCCTGGGCTCAAGCAATCCTCCTACCTCATTGTCCCAAAGTGCTGTTATTACAGACGTGAGCCACCACGTCTGGCCTAACAGTACCTGGAACAGCTTTAGAGTTCAATAGATATCTGTTGAATAACTGAATTCCAGGTATGTAGGCAGAAACATGGAGGTGAAAGAGCATCTGCTTGGGGAAGTGAAAGTAATTTGGTATGGCTTAAGTGTAGAGCACGTGCTTTGAAGGAATGAGAGACTAGGCTGAAAATTAAGCAGGGACCTGGCCATAGAAGACTTCCTTTGATCTTGGCCTTTATCTGAGAAACCACTAGAAGGTTTTAAGGGACTGGTCATGTTTTCACTCTATGAAGTTAGTTCAGTTTAGTATCAATACGAAAAAAGAGGAACCAGACTAAGGACAAAGAGATCCGTAACTTGACTCTTGTTAGTCAAGGGGAAAAGGATGAAGGAGGACCTGAACTGGACCCAGGTGATACGAATGAGGAGACATCTTTGAAACAGGGAAACTGAAGTGACGAGATGTGGTGGTCAAGTGGATAGGAAAGGTAAACAGAGAGCCAGAAATCCAGATTTTGGACTTGGACATTCAGGCAGCAAAGAAGCAGGCAGGAGCCCAAGGCTTAGTACAGCTGAGCTCTGGTCTGAGATGGCCTCTTAGCGAGGCATGCAGACAGTGCATAGTGGGACTGCTCCAGGACCTCCAAGTCCTCAGACTTGCTCTGCAGGACAGCAGGCCAGCATCCTGATGAGATGTGTTTGACCCTTTTCCTTTTTTTGCCCGTTTTCCTTCCAGTTTTGTCTCTGTCTTGGTTTGGATTCATCCCAGAGGCAGTAGCTAAGCCTGGGGTTTGAATGCAAGTGGCTTATTCGGAAGATGATCCCAGAAAACACTCTGGTGGAGGATTAGGAGCATCAAATGGAGATAGGGAAGAAAGTGAGTTTTGGGGTAGGCTACCATGGTGGGTAGGTTACCATGAAGTCCCCTGGCTCCACAGGGACTTCTGGGAAGCCAGGTAGAAACTGGTTCTGAAGATAGGGTTGCAGTATGCCAGCATCACCTGTGGGCATTCATTGGCTCCTGTCCGACCTGCTGAGTCAGAATCTCTAAGGAAGGGGCCCATGAAATTGTGGTAACAAATGCTGCAGATGATCCTTATAAACATACTAATGATTTAGAACCACTGGCATAGAGCACACCTATGTGCCAGCCTCCATGGATAGCAAAAATTGGGTTATTTTTTTTTACTGACTCCATTCCTTTAAGTCATTAAAACTAAGAGGAAATAATAAATGGGAAATGGAGGGTTATACTGTAACCTTGAGTGAATTGACTTGACATTTTTAACAATTTTTTTTGTAGAAATGGGGTCTCGCTATGGGGCCTAGGCTGGCCTTGAATACCTAGCCTCAAGTGATTCCACCCCCTTGGCCTCCCGAAGCACTAGGATTTCAGGCGTGTACCATCATACCCAGCTAACTTGGCATTTTTGGGTAACCAATAATTCCATGCCATGAAGTGGTTTCCATGATTACACCCAAATTTGGCTTATGAAATGAGGTAATATTTTCTTTTTTTTTTTTATTTTTTTTTATTATTATTTTGTTTATTGTGATATTGAGGGGTACATTTAAGAGTTAGGTACACAAATATGTCTCATTCAGGCACCCTTGTTTGTAAGAAGTGTCCCCCCATCCCCAGACAGGTATTTACTGCCATTAATTGCTTCCCCTATCCCTCCCACCC
>CAUYQG010156689.1:0-14508 GCA_963574415.1 Tarsius wallacei | reverse complement strand
GTTTTATGATTTTAGGTCTTATATTAAGTCTTTCTTACATTTTGAGTTGGTTTTGATGTATGGTATAAGATAAAAGTCTAGTTTCATTCTTTGACATGTGGACATCAAGTTTTCCCAACACCATTTGTTGAAGAGACTATTCTATCCCTGTTGTGTATTATTGACACACTTGTCAGATCAAATGACCATATATGTGTGAATTTATTTCTGGGTTATCTTCTGTCCCATCAGGAAAAAAAAAAAAATGTTTGTTTCTATGCCAGCACCATACTATTTTGATTACTGTAGACTTACAATTTATTTTAAAATAAAAAAGTGCAGTTCTCCTAGGTTTGTTCATATTGGTGGTTCCATATACATTGTACAATTGTTTTATTCTACATCTTTAAAAAATAACACTGAGCTGATGTGAGGCAGCTAGAGTGAGTTTCTCCTCCAAAGTAAAGCAAGATAGAGGGAGTTTCTTCAGTACCCAGAGAGAAACAAGACAAGCAACCACCTCATGACTCTCCAACGAAGCAACAATAACCACATGGTGCAAAGAAGAGAGAAATCCATTAACCTGAGCTGGAACTACCCAAACTCTTGTCTGCACCACCACAGTTCACCAGCAGCCTCTGGACACAGTGGAGAAGTTGAGTAAACGTAATACAGTACTATTGCTGTGGACTTGAGGGCCCCTAGAGCCTTGTGAAAATTAATTCTTCATGGAAACTGCCTTCCCACAGCTCGGCTGAAGCCTATGTAGAAGAGTGCAGAGAAAAAGGAAAGCCCTGAGGAGCACCTGGCACCATTTCCAGGAATTCAACCGTTGTGAGTGGTGTGGCTGCTTTCTAGCTGGCCTGGGAGGAGACAGACCCCAAAGGAAAACTCCAGGACCGCAGACAGTTCCTGGCTGGATGAGTTGCTCTGAAAATACCTGAGTCCCTGAAACTAACTGTACTGTGACATTTACAAGGCAAACTGCCTGGTACTAAGGTAGGGAACTGGGTAGGACTCATTGCCATACCAGTCTCTCACTCCCAGTGTTAGCAGTTCTGTGTCTGCCCTGCAAAACAGCATTACCCCAGTGGCCTTGGACCCCTTCCTAATCCTCACTGGGGTAACCAAGCTCTTTCCCCCCTCACCTCCCCCACATGACCCTCAAAGGTCCAAAACAAACAGAGAACTCAAGTGATCCCCAGAACCTATACCTAGGTTGGACTGGCACTTCCTTGGAGCAAGAAACACCAAGGAGAAAGCCCAGCCATCATCATAGCTGGCTTCTCCCATAAGCACCACATCATGGCTGAAGGTCAACATGACAGCTCATCACATCAGATATAATACCTCAGCTTTGGAGATAGACTTTTGAAGTAACTTAATCAGACAACAATAAAGAAAAACAAACAAACAAATAAATAAATAAAACTCAAGAGAATAAAACAAAATCTCCAAAAAGGTGGATCATGTAAAACATCCAAACCTAAGAATCATAGGTGTTCCTGAGGAAGAAGAGAATGCAACAGGTTTGGAAAACCTACGTGAGGGACTAATAAAGGAAAACTTCTCTAGTCTTGTCAGAGAGCTAAACAAACAGATACAAAAAATAATCCCAAAATACCCCCAGAAGATTCATGGCAAAAAGGTCCTCCCCAAGGCATATCATTACCTAGTTAAACAAAGTTAATATGAAGGAAAGAATTTTAGGAGCAGCAAGACAAAAAACATCAAATAACTTACGATGGTAAACCTATCAGACTAACAGCAGACTTCTCAGAAGAAACTCTACAAGCCATAAGGGACTGGGACCACAACTTCAATCACCTTAAAGAGAATAACAGTCTGTTAAAAAGTTTGTAGTCCACAAGCTAAGTTTCATAAATAAAGGAGAAATGAAGTCTTTCCTGGACAAGCAAACACTGAGGGAATTTGCCACCCTTAGACTGACTTTGCAAGAAATATTCAAACGAATTCTAAATATTGAAACAAAAGATCAAAACACCCCAGTAGATAAACCATAAAAGTCACAGACCTCATGGGATGCCAACAAAGACCAAATAAAGAAGTTAAGCAACTAGATAACCAGTACGATGGCTGAAATAGTGCCTTACGTATATTATGAGCTTTGAACGTAAATGGTCTCAAAGCCCCACTAAAAATATACAGACGGGCAGAATACAACGACGACAACAACAACAACAGCAACAACAACCCACAAACCAAATAACTGCTGTCTTGAAGAGACCCACTTAACTTACGACAACTCCTATAGGCAAGGTGAGAGGGTGGGAAAAAGCACTTCACATAAACGGAAATGAGAAACCAGTAGACGCAGCCGTTGTCATATCCGATAGAACCGCCATCGAATTAACAACGGTAAAAAGAGACAAAGATGGCTATTTGTAATGATAAGGGATCAATCCAGTGAGAAGACATCATAATTTTAAACTTCTATGTGCTTAACACCAGAGTCCCCAGTTGTATCAAACAAATTCCACTATACCTAACAACAACAACAACGAAAGGATAGACAGCAATACAATAACATAGGAGACTTCAACGCTCCACTGGCAGCAGTAGACAGGTCATCAGTGCAGAGAGTCTATAAAAAAACTTTGGAGTTAAACCAGATTCTAGAGGAAATGGAACTAACAGACGTCTACAGATCACTTCACCCCTAAACTACAGCATATACATTTTCCCCATCAGCACATGGAACATTCTCCAAGAAAGACCATACAATAGGCCACAAATCAAATCTCCATAAATTAAAAAAAATCAAAATAATATCAAGCACCTTCTCAGACCATGGTGGAATAAAACTAAAAATTAACTCCAGGAAGAACTCACAAAATTGAACAAAAACATGGAAGCTAAACAATCTACTTCTGAATGACTGCTGGGTTAACAATAAAATCAAGATAGAAATTAAAAATCCCTCAGAATGAATGACAACAATGAAACAAGTTATCAAAACCTCTGGGACACAGCCAAACCTGTATTCAGAGGAAAATTTAAATGAATAAGACTGAAAGATGGCATATCAGCAACCTAACATCACACCTCAGGGAACTAGAAAAACACAAACATACCAAACTCAAAGAAGAAAGGAAATAAGGAAGATCAGAGCAGAACTAAATGAAATTAAAATAAAAAATGCAAAGAATCAATAAAACAAAGTTTATCCTTTGAAAAGATAAACAAAATTAATAGATCACTAGTTAGATTAAGTAATGAAGAGAGAAGATTCCAATTAGCTCTATCAGATATGAAATGAAAACATTACAACTGACATGATGGAAATTCAAAAGATCAGCTAAGACCACTATGAACACCTCTATGCAAAACAGACAATCTAGAGGAAATGAATACATTCTTGGAAACATACAACCCTACATCTTAGAATTAAAAGAAAAATAGAAACCATGAGCAGACCAATAATGAGTAGTGCAATTGAAACTATTTAAAAGTATCTAAACAACAAACACACAAAAAAGTCCAGGACCTGATGGACTCACAGCTGAGTTCTATGAGAACTTCAAAAAAGAACTGGTACCAATTTTACTGAGCTATTTTGCAAGATTGAAGAGGATGGAACCTCCCTAAACCCGTATCAGTCTGATATGAAAGCCAGGAAAAAATATTACAAAATTACAGATCAATATCTCTTATGAACATAGACATGAAAATCCTGACCAAAATATTAGCAAAGTGAATTCAATAGCACAGTAAACAAAAATATACGTACCACGACCAAGCAGGTGTTACCCCAGAGATGCAAGTGTGGTTCAACACATGAAAGTCCATAAACGTGATACACTACGTAAACAGAATTAAAAGCAAAAATTATATGATCATTTTAACTGCCACAGAAAAAAGCATTTGATAGACTCCAGCATCCCTTCATGATAAAAAACCTTAGCAAAATAAGCATAGAGAAAATATTCCTCAAAGTAATAAAAGCTATATATGAGAAACCCAGAGCCAACATCATGCTGAATGAAGAGAATTTGAATGCATCCTATTTCAGAAATGGAACAAGGAGCGGATGTCCACTTTCATCACTGGTAACCAACATATGCCTGGAATTCCTAGCCAGAGCAGTCAGGCAAGAAAAAGAAATAAAAGATATCCAAACTGGAAGGAAGAAATCAAACAATCTCTGTATTCTGAAGATACAATTGTATACCTAATGAACCCTAAAAGACTCCTGGACTTGATACATGAATTGAGTAAGGTTTCAGGATACAAAATCAACATACACAAAACAGTAGCACTGTTTTACACCGATAGTAAACAAGCTAGGAATCAAATCAAATCAAGAAGAACTCCATTTGCAATATCAGCCCCAAAACTAAAATGCCTAGGAATATACTTAACCAAGGAGGTGAAAAATCTCAACAAGGAGAACTACAAAACTCTCATGAAAGAAATTGCAGAGGACACAAACAAATGGAAAAATATGTCATGCTCGTGGATTGGAGGAATCAACATTTTTCAATCTCTATCAAACTACCAATGTCATTTTTCACAGAATTAGAAGAAAAATCCTAAAATCAGTATGGAACCAAAAACAGAGCCAGAATAGCCAAAGCAATCCTAAGTCAAAAGAACAAAGCTGAAGACATCACATTACTTGACTTAAATTATACTGCTAGGCTGTAGTAACCCAAACAGCATGGTACTGGTACAAGAGCAGACACATGGACCAGTGGAACAGAATAGAGAATACAGAAATAAACTCAAATACCTACGACCAACTGATCTTTGACAAAACAGACAAAAAACAAACACTGGGGAAAGGACACCCTATTCAGCAAATGGTGCTGAGAAAATTAGATAGCTACATTCAGAAAAATAAAACTTGATTCTATCTCTCCTCACATACAAAAATTAACTCAAGATGTAGTAAAGACTTAAATGTTAGACCTGAAACCATGAAAATCCTAGAAGAAAACTGGGGAAAATCTCTTCAGAACAGTGGCCTAGGTAACAAATTTATGATTAAAATCCTAAAAACAAATGCAACAAAAACAAAAATAAACTAGTGGGACTTAATTATAAGAAAAAGTTTCTGCACAGCAAAAGAAATAAACAACAGAGCAAATAAGTAACCTACAGAATGGGAGGAGATACAAACTATGCATCTGACAAAGGACTAACATCCAGAGTCTACAAAGGACTCAAGTCAGCAAGAAACAGCAAATAACCCCACTAAAGATGGGCAGACAACATGAATAGACATCTCAAAAAAGTTACACAAATGGCCAACAAACATATGAGAAAATACTCAACATCACTCACCATCAGGGAAATAGAAATTAAAACCACAATGAGACATCACTTTACACCAGTCAAAAGGGTAACCATTAAAAAATGATAAAGCAGAAGATGCTGGCATGGATGCAGAGGAAAGTTTATGCTTATACACTGTTGTGGGAGTGTAAATTAGTATAACCTTTTTGGAAGGTGGTATGGAGATTTCTCAGACAAATAAAAGTAGATCTACCCTTTTACCCGGCAATTCCACTACTACATATCTACCCAGAGGAATAGAGGTTATTACTCCTGCACCTGCACAGTTCACACAATTGCAAATATGTGGAGTCAACCTAGTGTCCATCAGGATAAGGAAAATGTGATATACACACACACGCTGTTGAATATATTCGGTTATCAAAATAAATGATATAATGTTATTTGCTGCGATGTGGATGGAATCAGAGAACCTCATTCTAAGTGAACTAACCTAGGAATGAAGCACCAACCACCGCACCTTCTCGCTTAAAAGTGGGAGTTAAACCAAGAATCTGCAGACATAGAGAATGGTATAATGGACACTGAAGAAGAAGAAAGAGGAGAGTAACGGAGGGGACAAAAAGAAATCACTTATTGGGTGCAGTGTACACAGGTGGGAGTGGTGGGCGTACCTAAAACCCAAAGCAAAACTCTTTGTCCCCCAAAGCTATTGAAATAATATAAAAATTTAAAAACTATAGCGCTGAGATTTTGATAGGGATTGCTCTGAATCCATAGATTGTTTTGAGTCATGTGGGCATGCTCACTATATTATGTCTCCCAATCCATGAGCACTGGATATATTTGTATAAGTTTAGGTTTTGCCTTAATTTATTTCATTGTTTTATAGTCTCCAGTATCGAGCCCTTGGTCTCCACTGTTAAATTTATTTTTAATTTTTTTTTTGGTGCCATTATAATCAAGATTTTTTTCTTTTTATGTAGCTCATTGTTATATAAACACAACTGGTTTTTACATTGATTTTGTATCCTGTAACATCACTGAATTCCTTCACTAGTTCTAACAAGTTTTTTGGAGTTTTTCGGGTTTTCCATATATAAGATCATGTAATCTGAGAACAGTGACAATTTTACTACTTCCTTTCTGATCTGGATGCCTTTTATTACCTCTTTCCTAATTGCTCTAGCTGGGACTTTCAGTACTTTTCTGACTAGAAGTGGTGAGAGTGGGTATCCTTGTCTTGTTTCTGATTTTAAAGAAAAAAATTTTTCAGTTTTTCACCATTGAGTATAATGTCGACTGTGGGCTTTCATATATTGCCTCTAATATTTTGAAGCTATTTCCTTCTATTTCTAATTTATTAAAAGTTTCTATTCTAAAACGTGTTAAATTATTGTCAAAATAATTTTTTTCATCTATTAGGATGATCATGTAATTTTTAATCTTTATTCTGTCAGTATGGTATACCACATTAATTGATTCCTCATGGTAAATCATCTCTGCATCACAGGGATAACTTTCACTTGGTCAAGGTGTATGATCTTTTTAATGTTTTCTTGGATTTGATTAGCTAGCAATTTTTAAAGATTTTTGCTTCTGTATTTATCAGGGATAGTGTGCTGTGGTTTTCTTTTTGTGTTGTCTTTTTCTGGATTGTGTACTTGAATAATGCTGGCCTTATAAAATTAATTTAGAAATTTACTCTTCTTTTTAATGTGTAGAAGGGTTTGAGAAGTATTACCATTAATTTCTCTTTAAACTTTTGATCAAACTTACCCAAGAAGTCACCAAGTTCACAAGCTTTTGTTTGTGGAAAGATTTTTGACTAGTGAGTTACAATCCCTACTAGTTATTTCTACATGGACAATCTAGCAGCTGTGAATAAAAACAATTTTATTTTGCAGTCGTTATGCTGTTTGTTCCTTGGTCTTATTTTACTGAACTGGCCAGAACCTACAGTGATAAAAGATGCTAGTGTTAAAAGGGAGTGGTAAGAATAAATAAACATTCTTGCCTTATTCTTGACCTGATTAGAAAATTGTAATTTTAGTAGTGGTGCTATTGTTGTTTTTGATTTGTAGATGGATTTAAATAAATGTGTTTGAGGAAATGTCCCTAGTTCCCACAGTAGGTTACTTTTTTATGTGTCAAAAATATGTACTAAATTTTTCCAGATGTAGTTTTCTACCTCTACTAAGATAACCATACAATTTTTCCTTTTAGCTTCTTAATATGATTTGTAAGTTATTTGACTTAAAGTGTTGGGCCAGTCTTACATTCCTCAGATTAACCTCACTTAATTATAATAAATTGTTTTCTTTTTTACATACCTTGATGGGTTTGAGTTGCTAAGATTTGGTTAAGAATTTTTCCTTCTGTGTTTCAGAAATATACTGGTCTTTAGATTTCTCATAGAGGCTACATTATTTACACCAGTATTATTCTTCAGTTTTCACATATATATTATTGATATCAGGGTATTACTGGTTCCATCAAATGTAATCAGAAGCATTCTATTCTCTTCTGTTATGCAAGAGTTTGTAGAAGATTGGCATTACTTCTTTTTTGCCATTTAGAAAATATTGTGTTCCTATCCATGAACATAGAATATTTTCCATTTATTTAATTCTTTAATTTCTCTTGACAATAATGATACACAGTTTTTGGTGTGCAAGACTAGGACTTATTTTATTAAATTTATTACTAAACATGTCATATTTTATGCTACTGTAAATGAAGTTATTTTCTTAATTTTATTTTCAGACTGTTCATTGCTGAACATATAAAGATACAGTTGAATTTTCATATTGAAACCATGCTGATCTCATTTCATAGTTCTAATAATTTTCTTTAATGAATTTTTTTCTTTAAAAATTGTATTGTATCATTTGTGGATAGAGACAGTTTTACTTCTTTTTTCCAATGTAAATTTTTAAAATTTATTTTTGTTACCTAATTACCCTAGTTAGACCTTCCAGTAAAATGTTGAATGCAAGTGGCAAGAGTGGATACCTTGTTTCTGATCTATGGAGAAATTATACAGTGTTTGATTGTCAAATGTAAATAATATCATCCTGTGATAAAATCTATATCATATTCCCATATGCAGTTTTTCTGTAGTCAGATCCCTATATTTCATAAGGACAACAATTATGTGCTTTTTTTTTGTTATGTGTAACCGCTTCAGTTTATGCTAGGCCTAGTTATAATATGCACGTTCGATGAATTGTGAGTATTATCATCATCATCCTCTTCATCATCATCATCATCTCTATCATTACCTCTGACTGAGCTTATGAATCATCATATGCTGAGTGTATGAAATAAACTTCAGTCCTAGCCGGGCTCGGTGGCTCAGCCTGTAACCCTGCACTTTGGGAGGCTGAGGTGAGTGGATTGCCTGAGCCCGTGGGTTCGAGACCCGCCTGGGCAACTTGGCGAGACCTCATCTCTACAATAAATCAAAAAAAAAATTAGCCGGGCGTGGTAGCGCGCGCCTGTTGTTCCAGCTACTTGGAAGGCTGAGGCGGAAGGATCACCGGAGCCTAGCAGGTCGAGGCTGCGGTGGCCGGGAGCAGCCACTGCACTCCAGTCTGGGTGACAGAGTGAGATTCCAACTTAAAAAAACAAAAACAAAAAAAACTTTCAGTCCTTGACTTCAATGCGTCACCCTTCCAGGCCCTGAGTAGCAAATCTATTTTTTTCCACTACTGCATCTAATCAGCTGATAGTGGCTGCCTATGTTACCAAAGCTCAAATAGTTACATTTGATCTGAACAGTGAAGTGATGAGCTTAGTCATATCTATAATGACTAGCAAGGCCTAGTGAGTACCTGAATGCCTTGAATTTGCTGATGTGATCTAGACGTTGAGATGCTAAGATGCGTATTAGTACCCACAGTTCAGAATTTCACCACCACTGCAGCAATACCATGCAAAGAGAAAAAGCATCCAACACATGGTACGTGCAAGGCAGAATGATCTACTATTTGTAATGCCATGTTTTCTTGCAGAGAGATTTTCACTTTAGGCATGTGAAACCTCATTAACGGAACTTGTTGCGGTGATGGCATATAAATTCCATTTCGGTTTTTGGAAAATTACTCCAATATTAATGATATCTGCATCTGCTTATAATTTTCTCCCCTCAGCTACTTGCAACATAAATTTTGAATATTTGAATTGAGTGAAAGGCCTATAAAGTTCATTTTGAGAGGACATTATCCATTTCTGTGGTTGAAGAGGGGGTGAAAATGCATGCTTGCATTTCAGCTGTAGGGAGCGTGTTCTATTTTAAGTTTAATTTTAAAATTACTGCCTGTATGATATACATGCTAGCTCACTTCTTTTAACCAACATCAAGTGACCTTCCTTCCTTCCTTTATTTTTAAGTTTCTTTACTTCTGTATGTTTTTCATTCTCAATTTAGAAAGCCATCCTATATCACTTGACTTGGACCAAAAATCCATAAGTTTCTATCTTCAGTTTACCCTGCTTCAAATTTCCTAATTTGATTTCTTTTTATTAACTGAAGCAGAGCCAAGACAGTACATTATAATGAAGCACACTATAAAGAAGTCATCATTAATGGAAAGGAGAATAGTGAAGACTTAAAAAACAGCATCCTGTTAAAATATGATGCTTCCATCAGTTACCACATCATCATTATAAGCTGACATATGGGGGAAAATAATATTCAGACTAATTCCTGTCAAGCCGAGCCTTTGACTCCTTTCTACATCATCTACTCAATTCATTTGCTTTCTCTCTGTCACGAATAGTCAAATCACTTCCCCAGGAGACAGCCATGTGGAGATCTCTCATTATTTCTGGAGAGAACCAAGTATTTGTTTAAAAAAAAGCCCACTGAGTTAAAGGTGTGCTGTCATATTGAGTTTATCTGAAAACTTTTCTCTATTAGTAAAAATGTTTAACTTTGACATTCAGAAACACATAGACCATCACGATGAAGCCAGTTCTGAATTAGCAAGTAAAAAGATATTTCTTAACTTGCATGTATGTCTCAGTATCTATGTATTGCCTATATCACAGAGATGATTTCAGAGGAAATTAAAACCAATTTGATTAAAGACCTGGGCATTCTGTCCTAACTCAACCTGACCTCTATGGAGATAAGTTCCTGTTTTTGGTGTTTGATCTATTCACTATCCCCCAAACTAAGCAGAGTGACCTATGCTTTTGTAGACAAAAAAATAATAAACAAATAAAAACAATATTTAGACTCACTTGTTATGCCATCTACCCTGGATAAATTAAATTTTAATTAGGGATAAAGTGCTGAGTAGGTGCACCATGTGCATCTGGAGAAAGCAAGGTTTAGCAAGGGCAGAGATGGCGGGGTCTAGGGCTTTCCAAACACCTTACTGAAGGAAAAAAAAGTAGGCGAATAATTAGGGTTTTAGTTAAACGTTTTAAGAAGACATGACCAGTCGTGTCAGTGTCAGGTTCAGCTGCTTCTGGAAGAGCTCTCTCTCAGCCGTCCAACGTGCTGAACTTTCGCTTTCTCTAAGCCCACCTTCAAGATTCACCTGGATAACTTTCTACTTGATAACCACTACCTTTCAATTTATATGTTTTTACATATACTTGTGGATCTAATTTATATTTATTGTTCCTTTAGTAATTTTTTTCGGAATGGTTTTTTGAATTACACATACGTTATTTTCTTTGTCTCAAATGATTCTTTGTATATTTATAAAGAAATACTGCTCATGAAGGGATTTTTAAAAATTATTTTTGTGTTTTTGCAATATTTGGAGAAATTTGCAATAGAATAGTCATTTTGCAATAAATTATGAAATCAAGTTATATTACTAACTATAACAAAAGTAAGGGCTGTGATGATTGTATTAATTTATTTTGTGATATAGATTGTTTCTATGTAGATTCTAGCCCTCAATTAGAAAGTCCAAGCAGATGAAGACATGGCTTCGCCTTTCCTTTATAATAGACATCTGGGTAATAGCCCAATGCAACTACTGGTCAGGTCCATCCTTCTGCAATTTCCGTGTATTCACTATGGATTCCTTCTTTACACATTTATTGAGAGTCTTCCGAGTGCTGGTCGCTGTTTTAGCACTAGGGTTATAAAGACAGCCAGCTCCCGTCCCTGAGAACACACATCTCATGGGGGAGGCAGACATATAAACCCACAATAGTAATGTGGGTTGAAGCAATTGTGGAAGTGTGAGCATGGGTTACCTTGACGGCAGAAAGAGGAAATAATTTAAACAGAAAACCAGCTATTGCTCTCACTTATAAGTGGGAGCTAACCACTGGGCACACATGGACCTAAAAATGGGAACAACGGACACGGGACTTCTGAGCAGTTGGGGAGGGAAAAGAAAGGGCTAAAACACTGTCTCCTGAGTACTGTGCTCATCGTTTTGGTGATGGGGTCGGCAAAAGCCCAAATCTCACCGTTATTCAGTACACCCATGTAACAAACATGTGCGCGCACTCTCTCAACCTAACTTTATTTTATTTATTATTTATTTATTTATTCTTTGAGTCAGAGTCTCACTCTGTCGCCCAGGCTGGAGTGCAGTGGCAAGCTGACAGCTATCCCAGTGTCAACCCACTGGGCTCAAGTGATCCTTCTGCCTCAGCTTTCCAAGTAGCCGGAACTATAGGCACGTGCTACCACGCCTGGCTAATTTTTTGATTGATGGTAGAGATGAGGTCTCGCCAAGTTGCCCAGGCTGTTCTCAAACCGGTGGGCTCAGGCAATCCCCTCAACTCGGCCTCCCAAAGTGCTGGGATTACCAGCTTGAGTCACCGCGCCTGGCCTGATTATTATTACTTTTTTAAAAGAAGTCTGCGCTTTACCTTATCATCACTTCTCAAACCATGCATTCTTATTATCTCGACTCTGCTGACTACCCATGTGGAAACATGGGAAAGTCGCTTAATTTCTCCAAATTTTGGCCTGTTCATCTCTTCATAGAGGAATAGAGACTTCTGTAGCGTTTTACAGAGACTGTGTGACCACACTAAGAATGCTTTATGAGTATGGGTGGACATGCAAGTTAGTGATGTCTCCATCACCATCTTTAAACAGATCAATAATATCATCAGATCTGTGTTTTAAATTGATTCTTTCAGGAATTAAAGAGAGATGACATTAGAAGTTGGGGTTAAGCCAGCAGTTTAATTCAGAAATTCAGATAGCAAAGGTCTGAGTGCCAAATCGGGGCTGTGGGATGTGAATGCAGTGGAAGAGGTGGAAGATTTCAAAATAATACCACCACGGCTGGGACTGTACTAAATGCCAACCTCACAAACTCCCCTGGGAACTCTCGCAGTTATCTCGTTAACTTTCGCAATCACCTATGTGACACAAATATTATGTCTTTTTTAAAAATAAAAAGCAAAACTAAAGATATGAGAAACTGAAGCAATAACCAGGATTAACGCACAAGGGATAATTGGGATTCGGATCCTGATTTTTCTCCCCAGAAGTCATTCATTGCTTGTACCACCATGCTGGGTATTTGATTTTCAATATTCGTTTTATTGTATAGACCCCTGCCAACTACCATAAACACAGTAAGGTAAGTTGTCCTTTCCCTCTTACCCTCTTTTCATCTCCTTTTCTCTCCCCTGCTTTTCCATATTTTTTGTACTTATGATGCCACGTTGGAAATGCTCAAAGTGATAGTCAAATTGCTTTTTTTGTCTGTAGACAAATAATGACTCTATTTTTATTCATTGTTGGTGTTAGCGGCGTTGAGGCAGTTGTTTGGTCATTCAGCCAAAAATAGATATTGTGTCTCTTGTAGACACCATTCACTCTCATGAAAAGAAAATCCATGAATTAATGCTTTGTAGGCATGAGATGTGGATTTTAAATAATAAAGGAAAGAAACTTTAGCTGTGGGAAAAGAAAGCACAATTTAATGACTTGATTTCACTCTCTCAAGATGTCTAGAGGAAGAGTCAAAAATAGAAATGTTCAAGGGCCTTTTTCTGTACAGTGTCAAATACACATATACTTGGAAACACATGGATAATTGATTTAAAAAACTAAATAGAATATCTTATGAATTTTTTTACCTTACCTAGAAAATTTATATATACACACATACACATATCACATATTTAGAAGCAAATAGAGGGGTAGTATAGGTGCTTATAAGGTATCCAACCACCTACACATGCATGTACGCACACGCGTGCACACGTGCACACACACACACACACACAAGTGTTGTCAACCAAGAAAAGGCAAAAGATCAGACTACAGTGTGGTAAGAGAAGACATTTATTGGGGTCTTAGGCATTGCAGTTTAGAGATACAGATCCAGCTACAGGCCAAACTGTGTTCTGAAGAGAGGGAAGGGAGTAGTCATTTTTAAAAGGACACTGAAGGTGATTACACAAGTTGATTTGAAGGACTTATCATGGGTGGAAGTTTCTGCTTTAGTATGTGAGATCACAGTTCATTGGTTGTTGCTATTCAGAAGTTGCAGTATGGGTGAAATTCTGATGTTTTCCAGGATGCTATGGTTGTTACAGTTTGGTCCAGTTCAAAAGTTTAGGTTCCCAGTTTTTGTGTTTGTTTGTGTTTACAGGCTTGAGGTTGTGCAGGTAGTCCTTAGAATGGCTATTCTACTCCACTTTAGAGCTCTGAACCAGAGTGACTCGATTTTTGTCTATTACCTTTCGTAGTATAAAAGTGACTTATAATTCTTCTGAAGGCTATTGTACCTTCTCATGAGATTTGTGGAGAAATAACAATGTTTTTAATGGCCAATTATTCTTGGAAGATTTAACAAGATGTGGTTTACAACCATGCTGCTTAATCTGTTTATTGCTTGATTTCCTCTTTGCTGATGTCATGTCTAGTATGACCAGCTGATAACTACTCATTTTTGGAGTTAGTACATCACATTGAAAGAGTAGGATTTAATAGCAAAACAACATAAGTCTCAAAAACCCTGGCTACACCATGCATTTATTTGTTGTGTTACTTTGGACAGATTACTGAACTAACTTTATCTCATTTTTCTCTTCCAAAATATATATTAGTCTTGATATATAGAAAAGAGGTTGGAAGAAGGACAAACATATGGACTTCACAGCAACTTGGATGGATTTAGGTCTATCATACTCAGTGATCTATCACAGAAACAAAGAATAGAGTACCATATGTTCTCACTCATAAGCAGACCTTGAACAATTACCACAATACTATAAGAAAGGAATTGGCAGTAGTGGAAAACTGCCAGGGGAGTGGGGAGTGAG